>JAAGKR010004122.1:7375-65469 GCA_011419295.1 Clarias macrocephalus
ATTTCTTTAAGACTGCAAGGGAAGCTCAGCTTCCCCTATAATGGCACAAAATTAATGGTCAAATTATGTACTATTGTATTAACATTTTATTGACTAAAAATTCCCGTAGCGTCCCAGTGCATTTCCCTGTTGAAGCCCAGCGTCCATTGACTTCAATGCGGCTGCTTTGAACGTTTTTTTTTTTTCAGTGCTTTGAAACTAGACGGTCATTGGATAAACGCTGCGATTATGTCCCGCCCACGGACGCTCAGCGTCTCTGGGGGCGAATGAGGAGTGGGCTGGCCCGGACGCCGAGCTTCTGCGTGATGATTGGAGGGTCTGTCGAAAGACTGCATCTCCTTTTGACTGACAGCAATTTTGTACTATAAGGAATCGCTGAAGTCCCATCGCGGATTTCTGAAGTTCAGTCGAAATAAAAACTGCTGCAACCTATTTCTTTATATTTGCTTGGCGACATTGCTTGATTTTCATCATACATTTCACACAATTATACACCACATTCCTTGTTTCACTTTTACAGAGTTAAATTTTTTTTTTTAGATCATTGAGAGGACACTGGTCAAGTCACTGGAAAAGACGCCTAGTTGGTACAACAGGGTCACAGACCATTTTCTTGAAAAGGAACGTAGGGCAGAATTTACTTTTGAATAAATAGACAATTTTATGATGTAGGCCGAAAATGAGCTTCCCCTATTTGACAGACCCCAGTAGCCGCCACTGATACACAGTTAAATTATTCATAGTGCAAAAATGCTGGATGAATTCTATTAAAAATAAAAGGCTTTAGTTGGCTAGTTATCATTAAAGGGCCTGTGTGATTGTATTATTTATAACTAGTTTAAGTACCCATTGCTGACAAACTAGTTAAAAGTTTAAAGCCAAAAAATAAGATGATCAGCTTAATTGTAATCAGTGATATTATTATTTAAATATAAACTATCTGTCTAACATATTAATACAAATACAAATTAATTACATTTTGTAAGGTTGAGTATCTTATGCCTTATTTACGCTAAGTTGTTCTTTTGTCATCAGCCAAATACTCCCTGTTCGGGAATCTGAGAGTGAATCACAAATGAGAAATGGAAAAAGTAGATCGGATAAAGATAAAGTTTGTCTTAAAACGACTCCAGCACATTAAAATCACTTATACCACTTCAGTGGTGTTTTTTAGTGTTGAAAATATTAACCAATCCTAGTAAAAATATGAAATTTCGCTTTTCTAATTAACATCTATTGTTGCAGGTATTTGTTTACATTGAGCAAGGAGCTTATTAGTAGCTTATTTTAAAGCAGATTTTTTTGGAGTCGCACGTGTCTGTGTATTTAGGGTTGTGACGGCTTGTAGATGCATCACAGACACAGAAAACTATCATGTTTATTGGCTCTGTTGAGTGACGTGTTAACCACACCCACTTCGAAGCAATTGTACCTAATTGATTGGTTCTATTGAGTGACACATAGTCACGCCCACCTTGAGGCAAACGAGCTAAATGAGTAACATAGCAACCACTAGATGCTATGATGTAATCTGGCTGGACAGACAAAAGGACAGACAAAAGGACAGACAGATATTTTTCTACGATTTCTAAGGTTTGGGATTTCGGTTTATCACTCTAGTTTTCCACTCAACCAGTATTTTTTTCCCGGTAAAAATAAGAATTGTTTGCCCATTCTGGTTTCTTAATAACATAAGCTTTTTTGTCTAATTAACTACACCTACTAGGAATAACTACTTTTAATAACAGCAACTGTATAGAGCGTTTTAGAGCCTAACTCATGATTATGTCTCACTGTTCTCTGGAAACTTGGAGGCATCATCTCCCAAAAATGTCACCTTGCTCTCTTGTTGGGTGCCAAAATCGCATAAGTAATGACTCAAACTTGAATTTTTATGGCATATAAACTTTTACCGCCAGGAGAAAAATTGGTTAAAAGTGACGAGACAAACAGATTCATACCTCATATCAAGTAAGGTTACATATTATATTGTCTCTTGTTGGCATGGTAATGTGTCTAAAGGGTGATAATCGGTTTCTCCATGTGTGGCGTAAAACAGTACCAAACCCTTTTAGTACAGATGCTTGGTCTCTTCATCAAGTAGGTGTGTAAATACCTGGCCATTTCATGGCAGGTAATCCTGGCACAAGCTCTGTGACCTGAGCAGGTTGTATGCATCAGACAGAAAGCCACAAAGCACATGGAGAACATGCACACTTCACGCACACAGATCCGAGGCAGGGAATCGAACCCTGCACCCTATTTGTTTCTTATGATCATAAAAACCTATTGACAGAATTGTTTAATTTGCAAAATGTCAGTAATATTTGAAACTATCTGAAGCTCTTGAGTTTTGTTCAACCTCTCAGACAACAAAAATATGCAGTATGTCTTGATAATCTGATATGTTCTTGCACGGGGTGCATCAGTGTTTTAGATTCACTATGGTTATATGTTAATGGAAAAGTAACCCAAGTTTGTAAAACCCTGTTTTGGGTGTGACCTGTTCTGACCTGTGCTCTGGTCAGTTTTTGCAGTTTTAAATAATAATTTGCCAATTCTGACATTTTACCCCAGTTTACCCTTCAGGGCTCCCATTTTTAGGTCCAGGCATGCAGTGTTTCGCGGGCACTCAGACTAGCCTTCAGCTAGAAGGTCTTTAAAAATCTTATGACTTTAGACTATAGGAAATTATTCATAAAGATGTCAGAAGTGTTATACTTTTTAGGGCTTAAATAGATCCTGAAGTCATGAAGATTTCCTGCAGTTCTACAAGTCTTAAAAATTATAGAAGAAAAAAAATTTGCATTAATTAAACATGTTTTAAACAAAATCAGACAATTTGTCTGTCTCAGTTTATCATGTGCACATTTTAAAAGCATTCACTCACCAATTGTGAAGGCTGAACCATGTAACCAGGGCTTTCATCTGGAGATCAAGGCTAAGAAACAACGACCTTCATGTCAGCAGTGAATCAATAATTGAATGAATGAATAATTTGGAGCAACGAGCAACTGCATGGCATGTTTCAAGAAACCGCACAGTTAAACTGACAAATATTGAGACAGGGAAAGTGATGTGCTAAGTATTGGCCATGTGCTAGACATTCTATCTTAGTGACTAGAAGATTGTGTTTAAACACCTGAGGACATACAGTGTGTGTGTGTGTATATATTATATATATATATATATATATATATATATATATATATATATATATATATATATATATATATTATTATTATTATTATTATTATTATTATTATTATTATTATATTTTTTTTACTTTGCTGACCTTGATTTAAAATGACTACTAAAAAAAAAAAATCTGGGGGTGAGGGGGGGGGGGATGTCTTTCTGAAATTTTGAATTTACAAGTATTTCAGCAAGTGCCCTATAAATGTTTAACAGAAGCCATATTCTGAAATGACTGAAATAATCAAATCTCTGTGAAAAATCTGTTGCATGACCTGAAAACTGCAGTCCACTAGCATTCTCCAGCTAATTAGTCAGAGACCATTTGTTTCGAGGGAGGGGAGAGTTTGCCAAAGCCAAACAAAATACACAGAGACATATTATTAGTAATTGCTTATAATTGCCTATAATGTGCCATGCACTAAGTATTTATTCTGGGAGTGGGTTGGAATGAGGCAACCCATTTTTTACTTGAAACGTAAAAAATCATTATGAACATATTTAAAACATATTTTTGTATATTTGTTTAACATATTTAATATGTATAATATGTGCAAAATGCATAGCCATCAATCATCTTTTCAGTCTCCCAGTACCAGAAGCCCAGAGCGCAGGTGTGATAAATGCCAAACTACACCTGTTCAGTGCAGGCATTTTGAGCCACTTCCTTCATCCAGATCTCGTGAGTGAGACCAAGTCATAATGATAGTTCCTGCAGTATATCAGAGCTTCTTTCATATTCCAATTGACCGGGATCAGCTGATCTGAAAAAATAAGGAGATAAAAGAAAGTGATTTCTTTGTAATAGGTACATTGTGAAATTCTTAATAATCGTGTCTTATAAAAAATCAGACGTGCTGAATAAATGTAATGTAACTTACTTTCATGGCAGATGAATGAGAAGTTTCCTTTTGCAGCCAACATTGCTTTGTTTCTCAGATACTGGGTCTAGCAGAGCTCTAGTATCTAAATGAGGAATTACTCTGATCTAACCACATCCAGGAGTCATTAAAACAGACCGATCCATACAGTTTCATTTTTACTTGTCGTTCCAATCTCCTCACTCTCAGGTTGGTTCCTCACACTAACCAGGCAATGTATTTCTCTCTGCATTAGATCTGAGCATCACACCAGGTCTTTGTCCCATTCATTTCTAAGGGTCTGTGTTCTTTTCTAGGGTAATGTAATTTGCATCATGAATAACCCATTCATGTTTAAATGAGATTTCAGTTGAAAAAGAATTAATATTAAAATGTGAAAACAAACTACTAGCTTGACAATAATTAAAAGTGTCAGATGATATATGTATTATGAGGTTACCTTTAAAAGCTATTGATGTTTCTTACTTTTATAACACACAAAATATCTTTGATGCTGCAAGTCATTCCACATGCCTTGGTGGGTTTCTGTATGTCTTTGGATCGTGGGAGGAAACCTGAACGTGCGAGGCCACAGTGCCTTCCAAAATCAAAGACTGGAAAGATAAAATCTCACTACCAAAGATGTGATGAAGGGCTTACAGCCAGTGCTCCTTACAATCTGTTAACTTCTCGCTGACCAAGAGAAAGAGAGCACAGAGCAACTTCAACACCCTGAACAACTCCACTACATCCATGGGTAGATGATAAACAGCACAATAACCAATGAAGGCCAATTTGCCACATAGATGTCCCATGTGTCTCTTTGGGATGCGTCCGATGTCTGGGGACGGTTTTCACTCTACTAGGAAGACGGTTCTGGCCTCGCATGATGTTGACGGCCGTTTCTCTGCGGACTTGGCTACAGTCGCTCGATAGTTCAGGACTGGAATTTCCTACAAGTCTACCTGAGCTTCCAATAACTACCTGGACTCCATATTAACATCAATTAACATCATCAACTGTTATACTGAACTGCCTGCCACCCAACACACAGTATGAATGCAGATCAATTCCTCCTTTCTGTACACCCATTTTTTCTCCATTTGTTCTTCGGAGCAGTCAGGAGACCAGGTTCTCCGGTTATGTAGAGTGTAAAATGTATTTAATTTTCTATGAAGTGAGCTTGGAGTGAGTTGGGTGCCATGTTTGAAGGGGTTAGTTATTTTTGATCTTCATAATTTCTTTCCTAGTAGAGTTTTATAAGCCCTTTGACTCGACCTGCCTCTTTTTGTGATCAAACCAAAAACAAGCAAGTTAGAAATCAAAATGTTTGAACTCTGTCTGAAATGAATCCGCATAACTTCTAAAAATTGTGTTTTGTGTAGATCCTGACTATAGACCATAGCACTTGGGATACCTGCTTGAACATTTTGATATATGTTTCATAGAGGTGCTTGCAAAATTGAAGCAAATGCTGCCATCTACTCCTGTATTGGAAAATATGGAATTTTGGAAAAACCACTGGTCAGGTTCCTTAAAAATAGTAAGAGCTTCCTAGGGATTATACAAATGATTAATAGTATAAAGTTTGCATACTTATTTTTCTTTTATACATATGTTTACATATCAATAGGTAAGTGCGGGTAAGAAAATGTAAATTTATTGTATGTAGTTATAGGAAAAGGTGAATCTACTTCCACATGCAATGGCAGCCTATGTAAAAAAAAAAAAATACACAATTTGCATGTGTTTACAGCCATCCAGCAGGCAGAAGACAAATATGGTCTTTTCAATCATGATGAAATCTCACTGCAAGAAATTATATCTTAGCAAGAGAAGATATTTTAAACTACAGCTACAGTATGAACAGCACAAGCCTCAAGCCAAAATGATTTTAACAACAATTTACAACTCTCAAGTATTTTATACGCAAAAAAAAAAGTCAACGAACCACTTTCCACAAATGATTCAGATTTCAAGCACTGCAACTACTTAAAAAAAAAAAAAAAAAAAGAATACTCCGATTACTATGAAATCCAAGTAGCTAACGGATGTGCCAACTAGAAATTCACATTCTCAGGACTAAATGACTGAATGTATATGCATTTATGTTACAAAATGTACTTTATGCAACAATCTCTGACAGCTTATAAATATTCCTGATAATCGCTCTCAGGTGGCACAACAGAAAACTGTTCGCCCTAAGCTACAGCCATCTGTGGCCAGGAGCCAAGGGAGCAAATCTGGGTGAAAGGAATGGCACACTCTCTCTCCTCGTCAATCATATTACCATCAGAACTTTGGGGAGATGCGGTGGTTGGCTACACATCTTAAAGGAAGCCTGTGTTAAAGTGCCAGTCCCTAGTTGGCAGCTCTTGATTGATAAGGGAAAGCTAATTGGAGTTTGGAAATATGCAAAAGACCACAATTGGGGAGAACTCTGGAGAAAAAAATCTTGCCAATCATTTTCAGTTTTATTAGTGCTAACAGGTATCATGACTAGACGAATAAGGCTTAATCCAGAGCAAGCAAGGCAAACCGGTCTTAGCTCAGTGCTAATAATACAGCATGATTAAACTATTTTGGCCATGACAACAGACACTGACAGTGTTTTTGATGAGGAGCAATTTACCGATATAGTAAACTGAATTGCTTGGTGGTTGATGGTGTGCGATTGTTGCTTTGGTTTATGTTATCAGCCTTTTGTTGATGCACATTATGTGTACAGATTCTCCTTAACCTGGATGCACCTGTATCTTTTGCAGTTGGCCCTTTCTTAATGAACTGTTTCATTAATTATCTTCACCTGGACACATTTGCGTTCTCTGCTGTTGGTACTTTGTTGACATGCAGTATAACAAACACGTTCACCCTGGGCACCGTTGCACTCATTGACGACAGTCTCTGTTCATGTACCCTGCATGATCTTGCCCTCAAATTTTTCCTCCATGGTCCACATTGTTTGGCAGTTTGAAGCCAAATTTTGAGAACCTGCCCAGTCAAATGGCCTTGTGAGTTCTGCAGGCAAAAATTGAAAAATCAAAAATAACGAGAAAAATATTATGGTACAGTCGGAAGGTTTTTGGTCTTGCATTCTGCCAAGTAGTGGGGAAGGTTTAAAGCAATATAAAAGCAAACTAGAACAGAAAGACTTTGAAAATCAAATGAAACCAGTAGCTACCAAGAACAGAAGGGATGCAGAACGTAAAAACCTATGAGTTTAAATAAGCATATGAATAAAGCACAAATGCAAATTGCTGTAAAAGAGGAATGAATGAGAAGAAAGGTGGACATGTGAGTCTTTAGGTCCTTTCACGTTAGAACCCCAGGATCGTTGCTGAGAAAACTTGACCTCAAAGTCCGGTTCATTTTGATCAGTGAGAACGCAATCTTTCCCTGCTCAGGAACTGTGCCCGAGTCCGCTGGAAATGGTGCTTTTAAAAACTGATACAGTATACTCAGCCATGGATCAACTCGTATAGACAATCATCCCTGTCAGCAATGGCCAGTGAGCGAGAGGGAAGGGGGAAGCAATCATTCCTGAGCATAGTACAAATCAATCGTTCCTAGTATGAAAGTACCCCTATAAATGTAGCAAGGCAGTTCAAAGCAGCTGTTACTGGTTGATGCTCGGGGCCAATAGTGGAATTTACGTTTACATTTCAGCATTTGGCAGACACCCTTATCCAGAGCAACTTACATTTTATCTTTCTTTCTTTTTTTTTTCTTTCTTTTTTTTTACATTTGAACAGTTAAGGGTTAAGGGCCTTGCTCAAGGTCCCAACGGTGGCAACTTAGTGGTGCTTGGGTTTGAACCTGGGCCCTCCTGATTAGGAGTCCTTAACCACTGAGCTACCTCGACATGGAATAAAGGGTGCTGATCTGATTGGTGGTAAAAATGTGTGTCTTTGCAATGTACCTACCAAAACAGATGGATGGTGGATACTTAAGTAGTTAGACTGCAAACTCCATGCAGACGGGCCCAAATGTGCAGGTCCAAAATGTTTCCAAAATAAAACTTAAATGTTTGTATATATATATATATATATATATATATATATTTTTTTTTTTTTTTTTTTTTATATACACCCCTTGGTAAATAACAGATTTTGGTGATTTTTTAATTGAAAAGATGTACATCTCTTGGAAATGGAAAAAATGCACACTATTTTCAGCAAACATTGGTGCATAGTTGCTTTTTATGTCATAAATTGAACAAAGATAAAAAATAAAAACATTATTGTGACACTGTGCAATCGTTTGGTCACCCTACAGTACATAATTAGTACTTAGTAATACCTCCTCCGGCAGATATCACAGCTTGCAAACGCTTTTTATAGCCAGATAAAATTCTTTCAATTCTTGTACTTGGGATTTTCTTCTGTAATATTTTTTGCTCATCTTGCATGCACAGCTGTTTTAAAATCTAAATGTTTAGGGGACTGTCATGGCCAGTCCAAAACTTTCAGCTTGCGTCTCTTGAGGTTTTTCATAGTGGATTTCGAGGTATGTTGAGGATCATCGTCCTGTTGTAGAAGCTCCTCTTTTCAGCTTCAGCTTTTTTACAGATGGTGTGATGTTTGCTTCCAGAATTTGCTGGTATTTAGTGGAATCCATTCTTCCCTCCACCCCTGCAATGTTTCCTGTGCCACCCACTGTGTGTGTGTATATATTAGTACATATAGTCATACATATTAAGTATAGTCAATATATTATGAATATTGGAAATTCATATACAGCATGTTCATGTATTGCATTTCTGTATGATTGTATTGATTTATGGCAAGTATTAGTGCTATTATTTGATCTAAATGCTCAACCTGACTTTTTTTCCATCTTTTATCTGCCCAGGACCTGGTTAAAGTGTTTAATTCATGTTCATGGAATAGATCCGTGGAATAGATTATAGATGATTCATTCAACATTTTCTATTTTCTGTCATTATGGTCAGTTGTTTAATTGATTTTTTCTTTCTCCACAATTGCTCATCAGCAGACTTTTTTTAAGGTAGGTGAAATAAATAATGTATGCATACCCACACACATATCTATGGTCTACGAGTTACCAAAGGTCACCGTGAATAAGTCATGAATCTCTTTCTGCAAGACTAATGACAAATCCCACAAACTGTCTGTCCCAAACCTTAAAGACCTTCTCCCCTTAGAGGTCACCGTAATTGCATTTTAATCCACCATTAACATAAAGCTATAAATCATAGCAGTATAGCAGCTGAAATGCTAAGGACATAGCCTAGGTGAAATTAACACACAGAGGCTGGGCAGAAAGAAACATGACAGAGGGATATAGAGCAGATGAGGAAGGGTCCATAACACCACTTCTCATCTGATACTGCTCTTTCAAATTAGGTGCTGTAGAGTTCAACAGTATTCTCTAATAGGAGGAAATACAATGAGAAAGGACTCAGTATAGACCCCTGAGGTACCCTCCTTGGTATTTACAGCATTAATCTATTTTGGTAACAATGTAGGAATGTTGTTTAATATGAACTGTGGTGCACACCTCCCCAATGTGCTAATTTATCTTATAGTGATGAGTTCACACATTTAAATATAATTCAAGGCTATTTCCAAACCTGCATCATGCTCATGAGTTTTATTAACTTTACCATTTTGGCTACTTTGAAAGAGAGGTATGGACTTTTACTACAGCATGATATACAGTAGCTTTCACTTGTGAATATGTTGCTGTCACTTCTTGTAGCATATCTCATAGTCTTAGGACAGGCCTAGGAAATCAGAGAAAAGCAAGATGCAGGGCTATTCAGCAGACATACCATCTGTTAGCTGTGTTGCATCACTCAGGTTCCACCATATGAAATTTTCCCTCAAATCTAATCCTCAGCAAGATGACATTTTAGCAGCTGAGCTAATACATTTGGCACCACATCCATAAACTCTTATGAAAACGTAGTTTTTCATGTGTGCTATTACTGTATGTCTTTATGTGAATATGTTTTTAGTTTAGTACAAAATAGGCAATAATAATTTACAAATACTTTGGCCTATACTTTTACTTAATATTATTATTTAAATATATTTTTAAAATATTATTATTATTTATTCTTGGCTTAAGGCGGAACGGTGGTGTAATGGTTAGCACTGTCGCCTTGCACCTCCAGGGTCCGGGTTCGATTCCCCGCCAGGTTCGATTCCCATCTCTGTGTGCATGGAGTTTGCATGTTTTCCCCATGCTTGGTGGGTTTCCTCCGGGTACTCCGGTTTCCTCCCATAGTCCAAAGACAAGTGTGTGTATGTGTGTCTGCCCTGCAAGAGATTGGCACCCTGTTCAGGGTGTACCCTGCCTTGTGCCCTAAGTCTCCTGGGAGAGGCTCCAGGTCCCCATGACCCTGAATACAGGATTAAGTGCTATAGATGATAAGTGAGTGAGTGATTTTTGGCTCATACCTAAAGTTTAAAAATAGTTTTCAGGTATAATATTTTATAGAATATTTCATAAGTAAATAGAACCCTGTTGAGTCTGATTATTTATGTACCCACACAGACACAGACAAACATAGGTCTGATATTACTGACAATACTTCCAAGGTGTGAGAGTACTGTAAGAGACTTCATGCATACTGGTTGATATTTTAAGCCATTACTATATAAACCAGAGAGTGGAAATATGTTTCCCAATCCCAAGACACCAACACCCCCCATCTAACAAGCCAATGCAAAGAAGGTTTGTAGAAAGAGCATTTTTGTATTTAAGGTGAACAGTTGGTTGGATTTAAGATTCCTCTGTCTCAGTCATTTAACAGGGCAGAAATTGTAGAGCATTACAACCTGTTTGTGGCCAGCCAGGGGCTGATTTTGGAGAGGCTGCATGACACAAATTCTAATTTCACCCTTCACAGATCAAGACTGTGTTCATACTGTGTATTTGTTGTCATTTTGTTTTGAACTGCAGTGTTGATTTTAGCTTTATAAAGAAAATGTTCTAAATCCTTAATCCTGAACATACCTTGTGATCTTTTTTGTTTGTCACTCCAGAGTACACATCTCCATTGCTCTAGAGTCCAGTGGCAGCATACTTTACATCACGGCATCCGATGTTTGCATCGCAATTGTTGATGTAAGCTTGGATGCAGCTGCTCAGCCATGGATACACGTTCCACGAAGCTCTCTCCACAGTGTTCCTGAGCTAATCTGAAGGCTACATGAAGTTTGAAGGTATGTAGCTATTGACTCTGCAGAAAGTTGGTGACCTTTGTGCACTATGTGCACTGTTTTTCACAATTCCTGACTTCAGTTAGGTTCACTACTTTATTTTAAGAATGTGAAGTGTCAAAATGATAGTAGAGAGAAAGATTTATTTAAACTATTATTTCTTTTATTATCACATCCCATTAGGTCAGAAGTTACATACAGTACACTTACTGTAGCTTCTATTCGGTAGCCATTGCCTTAAATTGTTTAACTTGGTTCAAACATTTTGAGTAGCCTTTCTCAAGCTTCTTAAAATAAGTTGCTGGGATTTTAGCCTATTCCTCAAAGAAGGAAATACTGTATGTAAGAGAAATGGGTTTGTAGATCTCCTTGCCTGCACATGCTTTTTCAGTTCTGCTCGCAAATCTTCTGTTGGACTGAGGTCAGGGTCTTGTGATGGCTAATACCAAAACTTTGTTGTCCTTAAGCCATTTTGCTACAACTTTAAAAGTATGGTATGCCATTGTCCATTTGGAAGACCCAATGGCAACCAAGCTTTATCTTCCAGGCTGATGTTGATGTTGCTTCAATATCTACACATACAGTGCATCTGGAAAGTATTCACAGCACTTCACTTTTTCAACATTTTGCTATGTTACAGCCTTATTTCAAAATGGATTAAATTCATTATTTTTCTCATAATTCTACAAACAATATCCCATAAAGCCAATGTGAAGCCAAGTTTGTTTTTAATCTTTGCAAATTTATTTTTTTTTAAAAAGAGAGAGAAAAAAACTAAAATATCTTATGTACATGAGTATTCACCGCCTTTGCCATTGCTCCAAAATTGAGGACAGTGCATCCTCTTTTGCACTAATCATCCTTGAGATGTTTCTACAACTTTGGAAAGAAACTTGTCTACATATAACGTCCAATAGTTCAGAGCACAAACCAAGACATAATGTCCAAGGAAGTGTCTGTAGACCTCTCAGGGTACAGAAGAGTAGGTCCAGATGAGCACAGTGGCCTCCATAATCCCTAAATGAAAGAAGCTTGGAGCCACCAGGACTCTTCCCAGAGCGGGCCACCTGGCCAAAGTGAGCAACTGAAGGAGAAGGGCCTTAGTCAGGCAGGAAAGAACCCAATGGTCACTCTGAAAGAGCTCCAGCATTTCTCTGTAGAGAGAGGAGAACAACCATCAACCATCTTTGCAGCACTCCACCAATCTGGCCTGCATGGTAGAGTGGCCAGATGGAAGCCACTCCTCAGTAAAAGGCACATGACAGGTTTGCCAAAAGGGCCTTGAAGATCTCTCAGACCATTTGTTGATGAAGCACTTTTTTGTGTGTGTTGTTGAAGCACTCCAATCACAGCCTCAAGTCTTTTTGAGTATGATGCTACAAGATGTAGCATTGCAAACTGCAATCTGGCTTTTTTGGCAGTTTTGGAGCAGGGGCCGACTCAAATTATTTCAATTGGCCTCAAAAAGTTTTAAAAGCTGTGACTTCATTTTTCTTCCAACATGTTTAAAGGGTCAGTCAACTGAATGTGTGCAACTTCTGACCACTGGAATTGTCATATAGCAAATTATAAGCAAATTATAAGTAAACAATTTCTGGAAAAAAAAACTTGTCATGCATAAATATATGTCCTTAGTGACTTTTGTCTACTTAGACTCTTGTTTTGTCGACATAGACTCTTGTTCTAATGTCTTTTAATGTAAGTGTATGTATTAGTGTATCAGTTGCTTTCTAGCAACCATGCAAGGAACAAATTAATATATCTTGATATACTGTAAAGAGCAACTGAATAATGAAGAAACAGTGTGAAAATGCACCGTTTGTTGTTGTTCTTCAATTAGATTTTTTTTTTTTTAAAGCATGGAATGGAAATTGGTTATGGGTCTGAATTCCTTCCTACTTCCTGTGCAATGCCAAATTAGATGGTCATAAACACAGGGTCCATGAAAAAGATGAGTAAACATCTGTTAATTGACCTTTTGCAGACCATGACCTCAATCATGACAGTCCCAACATTAGACTGTTATGTATTTTTGATGACAATTTCATTCATGGTGTAATTCAGAGACCAAAAAAAAATGTACATAATGTAATATCATAGTATTAGCCAACTTAACGCTAATGTCAGTAACTCTAGCAAATCAGCAAAGTCACCTCAAGGATGAATGCTCAAACAATGGTATATAGAGAAACTTTAAAACCGATGCAAGACTTGGACTAAATGCCTTCAGGGATGTTCACAGATGTAATTGATGCACAAAGCCTGCGACTTTTACACCACATGTTACTCATGTATTTACCTTTCAAACCGCGTTATCCTGATTTTAGTGACAGTTGCTAATGTTAGCATTAACTTATAGGGTATAAATCGCAGGGCACATACAAACACCCACTCAATCATACACTCCATGCCAATTAGCCTAATCTGCATGTCGTTGGGCATGTAGGAGGAACCCGGAGTATCCAGAGCAAACCACACAAAGCACAGGGAGAACATGCAAACTCCACACACTCGGACTCGAGGCAGAAACCGTACACAGACCCTGGAGGTGCAAGGCCACAGTGCTGACCACTACGCCACTGTGCCGATTTAATAGCTAAATGAAAAGCTGGTGTGTTATGTAGGGTGTATAATCCCTCATTCCACACACCAAGTAGTGCCCTTGTTCAGGGGTTACAGAGTGATTTGGGATTCAGTCTTGCGTTAGAAACTTATGTTGGCTGTGAAAAACGACATGGACAGTTTAGAGACAATTTAGAATGACGTAGAAGCAGTTATTAGGGAGAAAAAGTGTCTCCTTATCAGACATGTTTCCTTGCTGAAAGTGCTTCCATGACTGGTTTTGCAAGTGGGATTTTGGCACTGGTATCCGGGAGGCATCCCTTTTGCCAACCAGAAGTGGGTGGGGCCATGGCGGACAGACATTCTAACATCGCATGCAAACGGTCCACTGGGTATATAAGAACGAACACTTGTAGAATGATCGAATAAGAGTCGATGGAGAAAGGAAAAAAATCGAATGGCTGCCTCGGACATGATAATAGGTCCCTGATGGAGAAAAATACAGGTATGTGTAGGCGGAGAATTGGTTTCAAGAGAATAATTCCACAAGAACATATTCCTTTCAGCGTAGGAGTGGGTAGAAAACCCATAGTATTTTACTGTAGGTGTGACCTCTATGTTCACTTATTATCCTGCTTGAGGTTACAGAAAGTGTGTGTTGCTTCTACACAAGACTTCCTGACCTTCAAGGAGAAAGAAAAGCTGGCCACAGGCTGCAGGCTGGATTTGTAGTGAATGAGCAAATATACAGACCCTGATGTGTGTGTGTGTGTGTGTGTGTGTGTGTGTGTGTGTGTGTGTGTGTGTGTGTGTGTGTGTGTGTGTGTGTGTGTGTGAGTGTGTGTGTGTGTGTGTGTGTGTGTGTGTGTGTGTGTGTGTGTGTGTGTGTGAGTGTGAGTGTGAGTGTGTGTGTGTGTGTGTGTGTGTGTGTGTGTGTGAGTGTGAGTGTTTGCCCTTGTGTAGCTCTACAGCTGGAAAACTCCTGTGGCTTTAGAAGGATCAACACTGCAGTGTGTTTGGTCTTCACTTCGCCTACTAATGGTGTGCATTCTGTCTTTTATCCGTGCTGTGCAGAGCAGGGTAAGTGTACAGTATGTTTATGGTGTCGATACAAGAGCAGAATCCAAATGCGTCCCAAAGCAGAGAGAAATCTTACGTATCTACTGAACTAACATTCCTGATTCGGCTCAACAGTTTCCTTAAATCAGACGGAGTATAGGAAGGACAAAAGCATCTATGCTGTGCTTAGGGGTTTCCCAGGTACACAGATCAAGATCATGACTAACAAGAATACTTTTCAGATCCCAGAGAGAGACAGATCCATTGCTTATGTAAAATAAAAGCTCTGCATTATATACTATACTGTATGTGGGCTGTTTTTTTTTATATGCATAACCCCTTTTCAGTTATATTTAAACTGTGTTATTTGTGTTGAAAGAGGAAAAACTTTACATACAATAGCTACTCGGCAAACAAATAGAATACGAAAGTGTTTTATGTTTAAAAAATTCTCTTTGATAGTCTTTTAAGAGTTTTATTTATTTGGAAAACATTATCTATCAACAAACAAGTGGAAGGCAAACTCATAAATCATCCAGTCATTCGAATCTCTTTCATTCATCTCTTTCTGAAGAGGAAATCTACATAGTGTGAGACTTTTTTTTTTTCAGGTGATCCTTGATTAAACTATATTATTAAGGCTGAATCTACATCCTACATCATATCTTTGACACAAGTCTACTCTTAGCAGTAAGTAACCAATCCCAAACATTTCGAGACACTATAACATCTCCGTGTTTGCTAGAGTCATATGTACTTACCTGGACGGTTCCTTAGAGGTGCAAATGTTGTGTTTATTAAGTTAATAATATGCTGTCTCAGAGTTTCCTCTAGGTCAGAACAGAACATCTGTATCAGGCTGAAGAACCACATTTAATCAAGCTGAAGCCACCCTCTTATTATTACAGCAAGTCATTGTGTGAATGTAAGTTAATCTGCTTATTTAGCAACTAGTGCCTACTGTGTGGCAAAAAAAAACTTGACACATAAAGGGTCCTAAAGGAAAATCTCTCTCCTATCTGCTCGCTGTGCTTCTTGTTCTTCTTCTTCAAACCCTGATCAGGGCTGAACAAACAAACTTGTTAAACATGCGTAAAAAGCTACATATACATACGGTAAACTGCGCATGGTAAAGATTTTTATTTTGTTGTTTAGGCTCCCAGTCCTGGTACACACCTCTGTTTAAGGTTACAGCTTCAAAAGGTACAACACCTACTAAATGGTGTACCTAACTTTGATTACGATTAACCAGCTTAGCAGTGATTTCATGGAAAGAAAACAACTGACGCGTAACGTGTGTCAATCTTACTAATTTGTGATCCAACACTGCCCCCTGGTGGAAGCCTTCAGACCATTTCCGTTCAGTTTGCATATTGCATATCTAAGTGGGACATCACAAAGTGCTAGGGAATTCTCATTGAACATATTGCCATACAAATTATCAAAATTGATATAAGGATTTTGTTTATCTTTTGAAGTTTTAAACTTGGGATTTTTTCATATCTTTATTTTATTATTATTTTTTTTTATATATATAAAACTTTGTGATGATATGATTTCATAACTATTGATGCTTATAAAAGCTACTGTGATTTTGACGTTATCATTTATTATCTCTGCTTTCAGTTATCGAGATGTAATATACAGTATAATAGATATAATATTTGACACCACATTATTATTGTATTGCTACTAGAGCGCTGTCAACTACAACCCAAGCTGATATTTCTTCCCCCTTAATTCCATACAGGAGTTCTACAGTTACACACATACACATTATCATAAAATAGTAATCCAACATAACATAACATAAGATGATGAGAAAGGCATCAGGCAGCTGTTGATTTACCGATTCTCATGAGGTATGGGATTGAATTGAATTTATTCTCTGTTTACACCTGAGCAATCAGACTAATAAACCATAATGACAGTGATCTGGAGTCATCGATCAAGTGCTGTGCTTGATAGCACACAGCACTTGCAAATAGGAACTTAACACAGTGCAAAGTACCTGTAAGACAAAATAAAGGATGTAAACATCTCTTACTGCAAGGTATCTCGAGCTGGATTTATGGTAAATGTTCCAGAAATGTGGAGATGCATGGTAGCAGTAAATTGAATTTGAAAGGCATTTGTCAAGAGGACAAAAGCTGCTCAGGTTGAGAGAATCTTGGGAGGAAAACAAGGCAATAAATTACAACATTTACAACCTGATGTCATCATATGAAAAAGAAAAAAGAAAAAAAAAAGGAAGGCTACAAATACTCATGAAGCCTGAAGTCCTTCCCGCTAAATAATCTGAACCAACTGAACGTTCATAATGAGCTGGCTTCTGCATGAAATCATGATAATTTTCCTAGAACTGAACGTCATGACATGTTTGTATGCCTGTCAAAAACCTGTCTATACCATGTCAGTGCTATAAAAACCCAACAATATTTTCATTTTTGGAGCATAAGGACTGGGATATTAAGCATACTGTAAAAGCACTGAAAATAGGATACAAGGATCTTGTAAACAGGCCTATCATGTACATTGTTGCTTGATAATGATGATAATGACCCAGATACAATTATGACAAGAGTATACTAAGTAGTTTTCCCATTTCAGCAATTCATGGGTCACATATTTTACGCTTTGTCTTTTTTCGTTGGCTAGCTAACAGTGTGTCAGGTTACTGCTTCCTCAACTGATGTTGCACTTCTGTGCAAAAAAGAGAAGAGTATAAAGCATGACAGAATTGGTTAGTTCACAATATCCTAGCAATTATTATTGACCTCCATGTTTTTTTTCAAACCTGCTCTTGCTTGTGCTTGTGACATGGTGAATTGATGTGCTAAGATAAGAAATAAGAAAGTAAAGTAAATACCTAGTATTTTTGCCTATCAAGGCTTCTAAACGATTTAAACCCCAGTACTGATTTTTTGATGGAAAGGGTGAGTGCATTTGAATTACTGACAAACAAGACACTACAAGCAAGCAAGTCCTTCTTTTGCTTTAAGCTTTATCACCTATCACCTTTTTCCTTCTATTTTTTCTTAGCAGGTTCAGATTCTGGTGTCATTGTATGTAAGAAACCCTCCTGCGAGAGGTTTGGCTCCCAATTCAATTACAATGAGCTCTCTCGGTTTTTTTTTTTTTTTTTAATAAGGAGCGTGTCTATTAAGTCCATTCAGGGAATATCTCTTAGCAATTGTTCTGATTAGGAAAGAGTCTTCTAGGTGGATGAATTTTATGAATGATATAAATTAAACTAAAGATATGGGAATAAATGTTTTACTGCGACAGGCTGCAAAGAGTCTAAAAATACAAAAAAAAAAAAAAAGGTTGTTTATATAACAACCTCATTTCCCCTCTCATCTGTTCCAACCACTCAGCATTCAATACCACCAATATACAGTACTAATCACTCATCTGCTCCTGTTTCTCACTGGTTAGTCAGATGTTTTTTTAATGCATGAATAATTCATGCTGTGCAGCTTAACAAACAAAATCATTCCTCAGAAACTGGTCAGTCACAGGGACTGGAGAGAAAAGGAGAACAAAACACTTACCAAATATCATAGTCCAAAAATCCTTCAGGAAGCCTGGAGAACTATTCCTTAACACTGTGTTACAAGAAAGTCTGTCTCTCCTGAAGCAAAATATGTAGAAATATGGGGTGGACTGTTGCCTTGTACTTCCAGTGCTGTGGGATAAAATATTACCCCAGGTATGCCTGCATGGAGTTTGCATGTTTTCCCCATGATTTGTAGCTTTCCTCCATGCACTTTGGTTTACAACAGACATGTGCTGGAGGCTGATTAAAGGGTCACATATTGGTCATATAACTGATATCATATATAAATAGACAAAGGTTTATACTATTTATTATTATTATTATTATTATTATTATTATTATTATTATTATTATTATTATTATATACATATTATCCCAGTAATTTAATATACTAAAGTATCGAGAGCAAAAGAGTGGTTCTGTGACAAATCTATCAGATTAATAAAAGAGTTTTATTTGTAAATACAGTAGGTCAGAACTCACTCTTTCAATATCTTTGTGTTTCATTCATTGGTGGACCCGAAACCAGTCTCAAAAAATACACTGTAAGTACACAGAGTGTCCATAAGACACAGAAATGACTGTAATGCCGCTACAAAGCACCCAAATGTTCTACCGAACAGAAACCTGAAATAATAATATGACTGATTATATTAAAGCTGATCAGATCATTTTCAGCTTTGACCTTTCAGCTCTTTCTAAAAACTCCTTACCCATCAATGACGGTTACTAATTGCTAGTTAGACAATAAAGCACCTAACACGGGCAACATAAACATATTAAACAATCTACATACCACCACTTACAGTGTAATAAAGGTATACAATTAAAACATTTGATAAATGTTTTAAAGATTACAGTGTTGTATAAACCACAGCTCTGTTCCCTCAGCCTGAAAACATGTTTTTGTGAGCACAATGACACTAGTGTCAAAGTGTTGAATCAAGCCTGAAATTTGGACTTTCAGGATTTGGATTGAGACAACACTGCCACCTAGAGTACTGAGCATGAAATAGAATTTAGTGCACCCCTCTGCAGTTCTGTGCTTTTGTAAAATGACCTTGAAATATATATATATATATCACATATATCATATTTCTATCAGTTCAAATACATGTAAAAACAGAAGAAAATGTAATTACCCTATAGGAATAAAGTAGTGAATAGGAGATTATGAGCTGATTAATTAAGCACATCCCTTGAAGGGGTGAAGGCGAGTATCTCTTTTGGATATTGCTTTTGTCGTCCCACGTTAAGCTGGTGCTTAAGGGCATGTTACAGGTGTTTTCACTTGGCAGAATAAGGTGCCTTTCTTACATTCAATATTAAAAAGTGATTATACTACAAACAGCAGTCAATTATTTTCAAATTATCTTGTGTATTCTTAAGGCTCCTCCAGATTAATGCTGCAGTCGCTTGAATGTGATGGAGAGACAGAGCTACACATCTCGCTTGGGCCCTTGAATGTGATTGAACTTATTAGCTCTTGAGCAGCATAGCTTATTTATTCATATGCTTTATACATGCAGTCATTCTTGGCCTATTGAGAACACTTAATATTTAAGTGCTGGATTCTATCTTTACAAATACAAATGCTTATGTTTACCAAAAACTGTGCTTATGTATGGCTGAAAGTATTAAAGAAATATTCCATTGATTTCCCCCTGATTTTTAAGCATTTAGAGAGAGAGAGAGAGAGAATCTGTCTTAGCTATATTCTTCCATAATGTGTTCCACCAGAGCTTGTAATATCAAGTAATAAAGGTTTTATAAACAAAACATGCATGTAATCATGGTCTGTGGTTTCCTAATTCACTTAATGTTCTTGTTTGGGTACATTGTGTGTTAACTCCTTATTTGGCCAGATGTGTTTGGTACATTTGCACTGTATTCTTTTTCCACAATAAGCAACATTAGTTAAGCTCAATGCATAATTGATCTATGAATCACCATGTTAAATACCGTTACTCAGTAATGCTTAGTTTATTTTTACTTTACAATAAAAAAATACAGATTGAAGACAAACATACAATTAAAACAGTTGTGCCAATTAAAGGTTAATCATTAACTTTGACATCATGACATTTTCCTAATTCTCATTCATGACCATGCAGCACTTATCAAAAGAGTTTTTACAACATTAAGCCCATCATTTAACTTTAATACACAGCAAAATACATGTATACCTACTGCTATTTCTTTTAAGATAAAAATCAAGCTAGCCTTATCATTCATGTGATTTACAGTCATTATCCAAACAATGCATCTGCCTAAACAGCAATGTGGCACTATAATAAACATGAAAGACTAAGTGGTTGGATTGATTTAAGTAAGTGCAAAAAATGTTTAAAAATGTAAAAATGAGTTTCACTTATGGGAGAGAAAAACGCCTTTGTCCTTTACTCTATGTTTTAAAGCAGACGGCCATGTGGCATTCAGTTAAATGTCCAGATGGATTTTGCTAACGCAATGCATAAACTTGTTCACTGTAGGTCATGGGACACACTTAGCCAAACTTTATTCACTGAGGGCTTTTGAAAGATTTTGACTCCAGGAAGAGAGGAGGAAAAAAAAAAGAATATCTGATAGTTCATTAATATTCATCCTGCATTTCATCCCTCTTTTCATACTTTTGTGGACCACAAGGCTTATTGTTGAGACAGTGAAGGGATCAAATTTTAATAACTTGATCTGGCAGTTTCTTTGCATGATAGACATCAGAATAAAAGACCTTTATGACTTTTACTTCCTTAAGAGGGTCAAATTTAAATTCTTAGTGCCCTGCCAAGTCCCTCGATCAACCTCAGCAGGATGAAAAAAGGACTTCACTAAACCATGTAATCATAGGCAGGCTGTGAGAGCCTGACAGAAAATTGCAGTGCCTGAAACCATTGCTTTTAGAAGGCACCAAACTTAACACACCACAGTGATAACTGACATTGGCTGAGCAAGAAGGATTTCGTCCACATCCACCCAGAGACTGAGGGACCCTGGATCTACAGTAACACCTGTGTATAAAATTGAGAAGTGTGTCTCTCTGGACATGCCAGGCATGGCACTTAACAGCTTGGCACTCAGCATGTCCATGCCAATCCAAAGTGCACCTTCACTGATCACACAAGTCCTTGGTGTGATGCTCTGGTGCTGAGTGAAATTGGAACTCCAGAACCAACCAGCATAAAATTTAAGCCTGAGCGCTCTCATAACAAGTGCTCCTCCTCAAGATCCAACAGAGACCTTCCACTTTTTCCTAGTCCCGGTAAAAACCGAACCCATGTCTGCTGACGTTTTCCGGTCAAACTAGATAATAGGAAATCACAAGAAAACACTTGCATTCAGAAGATGTGTACTGACATTTGCTGCTGGGTTGGGGAGTTCCTATAGGCTGATATTGACCTTTAAACTTTAATCTCAGCAGTGTCAGAAGAGGGGGTCTGGTTCAGTCCCTGCCGGTTTACATGCACAAGTGACAGGATCTAAGCTCTCAGTGTCAACAGCAAAGCTTTCCTGTGACAGCAGTGTGTGCTTTACCACAGCGCAGCAAGTTGACAGCTATCGGTTAGGATTCCCAGTTCACCCAAGTTTTAGGCTCTGTGGCACTTGCCTTCCAGAAATGCTTGTCTTGCATTGCTGAAGGTCTAAGTGCTGTAGCCAGATGTGGTGAAAACTGATGAAAGCATACAATACCGTCAAACATATAATTTAGACTGAAGTTATGTTAGATATTCTACTGCTAGCACTGAAACAGTGCCCCTGATTTGATCTGTCTGACATGCGCAAATAAACCCTACAGAAGTTATCTTGTTGGAACGAGGGTGCGGGTTACTAACCAGGAAAAAAAAAAAAAGCATGGTCAAAAGGAGCACATCTGTGGAGCCCTTAAGAAACCACACTCTTGTTTTATCTTTCAGTGGCTATAGCTGACCCTTCTAGTTTTGGGAAAGCATTTAAACTCTCCTTCCACTCCCCCCTCCTCTCCTTGTAAAAAAGCATATTTCTGAATGGCAGGGACAGGTAATGAGACGTTTAACAACTGAAAATAATCGCTTGCACCCTTTTCTAAAATCTTGGTGCCAGATGTGGTTCAAGCGGTAAAGCCACAGGACTGGTTCCTGTCCATGCCCCTATGCACTACTTATTTTTATGTTACCATTGCTCCATAACACAGGTGGCTCCTGTGTCATGATGTTGCCCCCCCCCCACATCATTACTTGGCTCGGTTGATGGTGGGTTGGCAGAAAGACACTGTACAAAGGTGGCCTTGTGCCATGTCTGTCCTCGCGCTTAGTTGTGTTTGCGCTCCGGCTGCCCGATGTAATACCAGTTCCACATCCTGACACTTTCCTGCTGTGGCTCCTTTCACTCTCTAGACTCTCCAACAGATTCAGATGATCTACTTTTTTTTTTTTTTTGGCTAACCTCCTGTTGCTGTGGAAAGTTGTACCTGAACCTACTAAGAACTGGTGCATACCGGGACTTTTATTCAACCTATTCCCATGCGCAACATCTATTGAAATCAACACAACAGGAATACAATTTTACTAAAAAAAAATAAATAAATATGAATATGAATAAATACTGATGTTGTGTTTTAAGTCCCAGGGTCCCATGTTGACTCTAAAGTATTGTGCCTTTTTTCTTTAAATATTAAACACAATATATAATGCTGGTTATGTTGGTATTAAAACGAAGGGATAAGAGAGGAAAGCTAGAACTATTATGAAAATCATGAAACATGATTTGGTGTTAAAATGTTCTATATTGATTTTTCACAGCACCTTTGAAGCCACTACTTTAGTTTTAAAAGAAATAAAACATATGAATGCAATATACTATACAATTCATGCGTTCGACAAGAATACAATAACATTTGCTACATAACATGCAAAACATTTTTAGCTTAAGTCATTCTTCATTAACAGCTTTATCCAAAACAGGGGCCTATTTCAAGAACAAATGAGTCAAGATGGGAATACACCATAAATGTGACAAGAGTCCAACACAGGGCATCGTATGCTTGTACATGTTCATACCTAGAGCACTTTAGTATTTGATGGGTTCTCTCTGTCCTTCCACCTAACACAGACAGGCCCACTCTAAACTGTTCTGACTGTGGAGCTGAGGCATCAACACTACCTTCTGCATCACAATGCTACCTGACTATGAAGCAAGGCAACCTGAAATCCTTTTTTTGTTTTATTAAAAACCTTTTTTTTTACTAATTGATTTGTAATATATTAAGTTGCTGCATTCGCTGTGTGGCTTTGCTCTTTTGTGTGAACGCGCTGGTGTTGCCGGAGATTAGACCTGCAAGTAAAACTCTTTCCGCACTGCGAGCATTGATACGGCTTCTCCCCAGTATGTATGCGCTGGTGCTGCCGGAGATTTGACTTGCAAGTAAAACTCTTCCCGCACTGTGAGCAGTGATACGGCTTCTCTCCTGTGTGGATGCGCTGATGAATTTGAAAACCTTCGAGGTAGTTAAAACTCTTCCCACACTGCGAGCAGGAATACAGCTTCTCTCCTGTGTGGACGCTCTGATGCCTTTGCAAAGTAGTCTGATAAGCAAAACTCATCCCGCATTCTGTGCAGCGATACGGCTTCTCTCCTGTGTGGATGCGCTGGTGTCTTTGGAAACCTCCCAACTGAGCGAACCGCTTTCCGCAAACCGAGCACTGATACGGCTTCTCTCCCGTGTGGATCCGCAGGTGTTTTTGGAAATTTCCCATTTCTGTAAAGCTCTTCCCGCACTGCGAGCAGCAATACGGCTTCTGTCCCGTGTGAACGCGTTGGTGCCGTCGGAAAGTGCGCTGGTAAGCAAAGCTCTTGCCACACTGTGAGCAGTGATACATCTTCTCCCCTGTGTGAAAGCTCTGGTGTTGCAGGAGAAGACTCTGGTGAGTAAAACTCTTCTTACAATCCGAGCATTTATACGGTTTGTCTCGTGTGTGAACGTGCTGATGTATGTGGAGAGTACTCTGTTGAGAAAACCTCTTCCCACACTGTGAACACTGGAATGGCTTCTCTCCCGTGTGAATGCGCTGGTGGTCATGAAGGGACGTCGGGTGAGTAAAACCCTTGCCGCACTCGGAGCAGTGATATGGCTTCTCTCCTGTGTGAATGCGCTGATGAATTTGGAGATTAATCTTTTGAATAAAAGTTTTCCCACACTCCGAGCACTGATATGGTCTCTCTCCGGTATGAATGCGCTGGTGGAGCTGGAGAGCATTCTGGCGAGTAAAACCCCTACCGCAATGAGAACAATGGTACGGCTTCTCTCCAGTGTGAATGCGCAGGTGTGTTCGGAAATTACCCTGTTGAGCGAAACTCTTCCCACAGTGGGAGCAATGATACGGCCTCTCTCCTGTATGCATCCGCTGGTGTCGTCTGAGATAACTCGCTTGCGTAAAACTCTTTCCACAGTATGAGCAATGAAACAACTTGATCTTCTTTCCGGCATGAATGAGCTGGTGTAGTTTAAGATCACTCTGATGAACAAAACTCTCTCCACAGTCAGAGCAGTGATACATTTCGATCTGTATTTTACTGTTCGAGGCTGTAATGCACAAAGTACCAGAGGAGTCAGCTCCTATTTGATGACCACTAGAGCTGTTGGTAGGCATCAGATTAAATATTTCATATGCAAAAGCCCCTGAATTCATCAGTTTCACATACTCCTCATAGTGGCATCTCTTGATGTGCTTGTGGAAGTGAAACAGAGATGTATAGGAAAGTGCACACAAGGAGCAGGAGAAGGGTTGCAACAGGATGCCATTCACCTCTGGAGTAAGACAAAAAAAAAAAAAAACACAATTTGAAATGCAGTGCAAAAAAAAAGAAAAAGAAAGAAAATATTTGTCATCGACTGCTTTAACAACAGTAATAAAGACTACTCAATCTCACAGCATTAGTAAAAAAAAATAAAAATAAAAAAACAGGCTTTGTGACAGACATTTTGCTTCTAAGCATTTATTCTTTTTCAGTATTTTGACTACACTGGCATATGACCAGTTATTCCCTGTAACTGACTTCCTTGTATGACCAGTTATTTCCGATGCCTGTACTCATCACTGCATTCTGTTAGAAGGGATATGATTACCAAGTTGGCTTGCTACAGCAAGTTGTCAGCAGACATATTCGTCACTTGGGCAATTTACCTAGACAAATGTCTTGAAAAAATAAAACCAACTGTGCATTGTATTCTTGCCAGCATGTAAAGTAATATTCATCCAATCGAGATCCAAAACTGTAAGAAAATGTATCATACCAAGCTAACTGTAATAAAATGTCAGTCCTGTCTGGAGAAATGTGTTTCTGATTTCAGCTTCATTCCTCCTGTTCATTAATTCACTCGCTATTCGCAGTTTCTTTCTCCCTTGTTGACTGTACTTTATTTTCTGGATTTTAATGAAAGTTCTAAAGAACAGAATTCATGCAAAAAATATATATAAATATAAAAAAGATTTGCTTCGCTACACCCTCACACAGGAAAAAAAAAAACTCCTATTAACCACATTGTGCTCAGTTAAACCTGGATCAACCGTCTGGCTCAACATTGGTTGGAAACCACTTTGCTTATGATCAAGAAGCTATATTGTGTAAACCCTTTTTGTTTACATCAGCAAACTGTATAAACTCCAAAACCGGATTTTTCCTGTCAAGGAGAATTATCATCTCTACCAACTGAACTGATGTAATCACTTGCCAATGAGCAATTGCCATTACTTTTGCACATAGAACTTAGGGTACCTTAATAATAGGGTGTAGCCATGTTGCTGCCCCCACCTAAGACCCGTAGGAGGTCGATGGAACATTTGTGGGTACTGAAATGGCATTGACATGATCGAAATATACCATGAGGTCAGTCCAGTTCATGTTTCTGAAACCTATTCTCTCCTTTTCGGGGCTTTATTGGTAGCAGGTCCAAACAACAACCCTAGAACATATGGCAGATTCCACAGTGGTAATATGTGCCATGCAAAAACAGACTGACCCCTCAAAGAGAATAAGTAGTGAACGTGGATAACCAGAACCGCTGAGTTATGGATGAGGTCATATCATAGTGAAGTCATCCATGACTAATTAGCAGTTCAGGTGGAAGAACTCCATCAAACATGTTGGCAGTGATTATCAAAGTTTATCAGTCAGCTAGACAATGGGCAGTTTGGGAAAATCTTTGAGTAGATGATGCTGAAGGCGAAACTGGTGAGATGAAAGGAGAATTCATTGAACCAGACTTCACACCAGTATAATCCATCCAGTAGGCTCAGGGTGACTGTGTGTGGCATGACAAGAGTGCCCCACTAAACTACCCAAGTGGCCTACTGGACAGCCAATTACAGAGGATACGAAATGCTCAGAGGAGATTGAGCCGAGGAAAGAATCAATGCAGCTGATGAAAAAGAAGTGCCACTACTAAGTAATGCCACAAACCAGCTTGTTAACCCGACTTTTAAAATGATCAGTGACTGATGCCAATAAGGCTAGCAATGACCACAAGCCAATACAAAGCTGTAAAAAAAACAAATAGAAATGTATTTAATATACATTCACTGGGACAGAAATGAAGATTCACCAGCTTTGTACGACTAGATATCTGTATCTTTATCCCTCGGGCTAATCGGACACTAAGCAGACCCTCTATATAGAGTTAATGTATTCTGATGCACGCAGTGCAAGAAGTGGGGAGAAAATGGCTATATGACAGCCAATTGCGTACTCATAAGTCAACCAGGACACAAGAACACTTCTGGGTGGTTCTCACCACACCTGGTGGTTAAGAGGGATGAAATACTTCCTGGGTGCTCACTAGGTGGATTTTTAATTGTTAGAAAACTGATTTGGGGTATGCCGATTACACTCATTTTTACATCCATCTATGATTTGCCAGTATAACCCTTCAGGTCCAATTTTTCAGGTCCAGTTTTACTTTTATTATATACAGAAAAAAAACCATAGTCAATATTAATTGAGCAGCTTGCGTGTAGTGTTTATTCCATCGCGATCAATTTGTGTAGGTTTAATTTTAATTCAGAGTTTCATTTATGTTCAACTTCTATTTGATGTTACTATTTTTTCCACATGGAATTACTATGGATTTTATGGGCCACAGTATATTGTGTATATATTATTTAACCAGACCAGATATTTATTGAGCTTCTCTGAAAACAAATG
Organism: Clarias macrocephalus; assembly: GCA_011419295.1. NCBI lineage: Eukaryota > Metazoa > Chordata > Actinopteri > Siluriformes > Clariidae > Clarias > Clarias macrocephalus. The sequence continues at coordinate 34,975 of JAAGKR010004122.1, forward strand.
ATGGCCGAAGGTTATCTGCATTAAGATTTCAAAAGTTTGGTCCCGCTGCGTAATTAGTAGAGATGGGAGGAAAACATATAATTCAGTTACATATCGTCACAATGAATCCAAAATCAAAGTTTTAAAATTCATTTTTATTTATTTTTATATATTTGCAATTGAGATGGATACAATGTTGCTGTTCGTATATAACTCCATAGGGGGATACTTCTAAACTTTTTATTTCTAATTCTCTAAACTATTCACACCTCGGCAGGCAACACATCATTGTGTATGGTTGGGGCAAAATCTTTTCAAAGACTGTTTAGAATTGTGGCAAAAATTGTCAAATTGGGATATTTATACAATTGTGATACAGAATCACAATACAATTCAAATCGACACCTCGATCTTGTGATAATATCATATCGGGGACTCGCTGGTGATTCCCATTTCTAATATTTTGCTCTATAGCTTCATGCTCTCATCCTGTAACCCAACCATATGTGACATAAATTAGTTGATAACTCAGCTTATACCATGTCCTCAAGCTAGCTGCTACTAGGCATCTCCCTTAAAAGTAAATTATTGATCCCTATCAATAAAAGATCCAACACACCATTTCAACATGGCCATTTTTTTCTGGTTTCAGGATGTGTCCTAATGCAGACTCAGTGCTTGCTAATTTCCAACTGCATATGTGAGTATATGTGTTGGTTCTACTGGACTTGTATACACTCTTGTAACATTTTGACACCATTTAGTCATGATATTTTAATAGACAGGCTTGAGACATGCTTGGTTAGGCAGATTGTTACCATTGATTTAATCAGTTGGAATTATTCAGTGCCTAAACTTATTCAATATGGTGTCCAACAAAGTTAGGCCTGCTACAAGTTTGTCTTTTGAAAACACTGGTATGAAAGATATATCTAAGTACAAATGAACAAAAGTGTCCATCTCCAAAATACTACTGAAAGAAATACTGATGCTGAGTACTGTCCTCAGTATGATTTTTTGTCTTTCTCTCTCTATAGCTTAATAGCAATTTTCAATTAAATTACAAAATAAACATTACATATAATGCCATTCATGTTAGTATTAAAATAAGGGGATATGATACAGAATGTTGGAGAAAAAAGTTCAAAATCCATTTCATGGAACATGAATTACAATGAAAGTGTTTTTATACATATTTTAACACACTATTTTACCACTATCTAAAACAAAGAAAATATACGAATGCAATATAACATCCAACACATGCTGTCAACAAATATGCAAGACCATCAGCTACATAAAATGCAGAACATTTTCATCTCAGTCTTATGTAACAGCCATTTCCTCATTAGGGTGTATCCCGAGCCTATCCCAAGAACACTGGAAATATACTCTAAACAGTACACCAGACAACAGAGGAAATCACACACTCATGCATTTATTCATATACAGGCCATGTTAAAGGATCCATCTACTAGCATGTCTAGAAGGTCGAAGAAAGTCCTTGCAGAAACAGGGAGAACACGTCAAACTCTATACTACTGGACCCTGGAGCTGTGAGGTGCCAACACTACCTGCTGGGTCGCCATGCTGCCCCATGTATGAAACAAGATATCCTGAAATTAGCAATCATGGTAATCAGGTTTCTTGCTCTTGTGTCTTCAGTGAGCGACTTTTCTCTTTTGTGTGAACGCGCTGGTGCTGTCGGAGATTGGACTTGCAAGTAAAACTCTTCCCACACTTTGAGCAGTCATAGGGCTTCTCTCCTGTGTGGGTGCGCTGGTGCTGTCGGAGATTAGTCCGGCAAGTAAAACTCTTTCCACACTGTGCACAGTGATATGGTTTCTCTCCTGTGTGAATGCGCTGGTGTATTTTGAGGCTACTGGCACTAGTAAAATTCTTCCCACACTGTGAACAGGAATATGGCTTCTCTCCTGTGTGAACACGCTGATGTACCTGCAATTTATGCTGGGAAGAAAAACTCTTCCCACACTGTAAGCACTGATACGGCCTTTCTCCGGTGTGAATGCGAAGATGACGCTGCAATCTATGCTGGAAAGAAAAGCTCTTCCCGCACTGCGAGCAGTGATACAGCTTCTCTTTTGTGTGAATGAGCTGGTGTTGATGCAAATTGCGCATGTGAGAAAAACTCTTCCCACACTGAGCGCAGAGATACGGCCTCTCTCCTATGTGAATGCGCTCATGTTCTTGGAGATGAGTCCGATGAGTGAAACTTATCCCGCACTGTAAGCAGTGATATGGCCTCTCCCGTTTGTGAATGGATTGATGTTTCTGCAAACCAGCCAGTTGAACAAAACGCTTCCCGCACTCTGAGCAGCGATACGGCTTTTCTCCTGTGTGAACGCGCTGGTGTAGCCGGAGAGCACTCTGTTGCGCAAAGGTCTTTCCGCATAGCAAGCAGTGAAACGGCCTCTCTCCTGTGTGAATGCGTTGATGTGTGTTAAGGTTACTCTGGTGAGTAAAACCCCTCCCACACTCTGAGCAGCGATATGGCTTCTCTCCTGTGTGAATGCGCAGGTGTGTTCGGAGATTACTCCTTTGAATAAAACTCTTTCCACATTCGGAGCAGCGATAGGGTCTTTCTCCTGTGTGAATGCGCTTATGTGCTCGGAGATGACTCACTTGAGTAAAACTCCTCCCGCAATGTGAGCACTGGTATGACTTTATCTTCTTTCCAGTGTGAATTTGCTGGTGTAGTTCAAGATCGCTTTCTTTAATAAAGCTCTGACCACAATCTGAACAGTGGTGAGTATTTATTTGACTGTTAGATGTTGTAATGTGCAAAGTACTGGATGAGTCAGATCCTATTTGATGACTACTGGAGCTGCTGGTAGGCATCAGATTTAATCTTTCAAAAGTAATCTCTCCTGAATTCGTCAGTTTCACATACTCCTCATAGTGGCATCTCTTGATATGTTTGTGGAAGTGAAATAAAGATGTATAGGAAAGTGCACACAAGGAGCAGGAGAAGGCTTGCAACAGGATGCCATTCATTTCTGGAGCAGGACAAGAAAACAAAGAACTTCAAATGCAATGCAATTTATAATTTTTTTATATATATTTTTTAGGAAAAAATATTTTTTATGACCTGCGTCAAAAACAAACAAACAAAAAATTTTATTACTAGTAACAGTAGTCATAGCCAACCAAGCCATGTGATTTAACACAAGACAACCATAAACCTTAACACCCCAAGCACAACTAAGTACCTACCAATTTTTACACACCACCAGAGACAGTTTGACACTTGGTAAACAATTAATACAAACATGTTTATTAGAAAATGGGCTGATTTAACATGAAATTGATAAAGTTGCCTCTGGTAGCAGCTTCACACATTTGGACCAGATTGAATGCTTAGCGCATAGAAAGCTCCGGATATTGTCACAAGACGTTGACACCTCTTTAGGTCCATGGATCCTTTAGTAACTTCCACTACACAAAGCAAAATCCCATTTTTGCTTAATAAAATCAAACTGTCAATCAAAGAAAGTCTAACACCACATTCAACAGCAAACAGGGAAATGGTCCATAGAGCAATAAATAACTGATTATTGTCCACTCCGAATGTACCAGAATGTACCCTGACCAAGAGGTGCTTCTTGAGTGGTAACTTTAATAAGAAGTGCCCCCAGAAGAATCACTGGTATAGACATTGAAATCATGTATTTAACCTGTCCATCTCTCCCAAAGATCTAGACTCAAAACATCAGATGGAATTAATAAAACCTCATCGCCCATATCGCTTTATCCTGTATACATGGTCGCGGGGGGCCTGGAGCCTATCCCAGGACACATGGAGCATAACGCAGGGTACACCTTAGATGAGGTGCCAGTCACCGTGCACTGCGAAGTAGGTAATTAGTCATTGTAAAAGCCTGACTTCCCAGGTGAGTACAGTTGCCCTTATTTGAAAAACAAACCTCCTGAGACAGGACATCTCTCATCTGACTGCTTAGCCATATATGCAAGAGGGCAAAGCAAAAAAATAAAAAATAAATAAATTTTGACAAAAAGAATATGGGTAGCTCTTTTATGCTATGGAGGCATTTTGCTGGCTTGGTTTACGTCCACTTGGCTCCAATTCCATATAAAGTTCATTTGAAGGATCATAGTTACCGAATTAGTAATCTTTTTTCCAGGAATATCATGCCTCATCTACGAGGCACAAGGAGTCACTGAGTGGTGTGGTAACCTCAATCAAAAACACCAAACAAGGAATTTCTGTAGGAAGAACACTGTACCATCTCTACAGTAACATTGCAGTAACCGCACAGAGACAAGGAATACTGATGGTGATATGATAACTCATGGTGGCCCAAAACTAGGGGTGCTCCGGCTGAGCGGTCGCCGATCATAATCGGACAATAATTGCTTTGGGAAGTTTGATCAGCAGTCTCTATATTGGCCGATATAGAAAAGCCGATCAGATGATGCAAAACTTGCGAGACTATTTTTTTGCGCACTGCTGAAATGGCTTCACCGGTCTGGCAATTCTATGTCTTGTGTGAAAAAGACAATACATTAGTAATCTGCAACCTGTGTAACAAGCCAATTGCACGAGGCGGAAGAACCCAAAGCATTTTAACACCACGAACCTCATCAGACATTTGAAGGTTAGTCACGTAAAGAACATGAGCAGTTTTCAAAGTTGGCAAGCGCTAAGAGCGGGAGAGTTCAGCAACCCGCGCGCCGCCACTCACTCAGCTGTCGGTAATACCCCTATCTCACCTACGTGGTTTTACTCGGTGGCCGTAAATATGGTTCATCATGATTCACAGCGAGTTTTAGCGCTGTGATTATGTTTCCATCTTTCCGTGCAAAAAATTATACATGTCTAATTTTTTGGCGGTCCTCACGGATGCTTGCGGACATTGCAGAACTTCCTGGCGACTCACGTCCTACTTGTCTGTAATTTTATTTAATTTTATACAATCTACAGGAAATTTGTATTTGTCAAGCTCTAAGCTGTTCCCAGTTGACGTGTTGCACATGTTGCTTGCCAATAAATACAGTTGTCAATTCATGATATTCCTCTTCTTGTAATTTTAATTCTTAATTTATTAATTTAATACTTAATACATTGTTGTTGGACATAGTTTAATAAATAATGCTACATGATAAGGCTTCAAGTAGACCCTGTAATCGGTGATCGGCCGATACAGCTTCTAGTGATCGGTGATCTGCTCCAAAAATCCTGATCAGAGCACGCTTACCCAAGACCTTACTATACACATTAAGTAATGGATCCAGTTAAGAACTGTGTTTAGAACCCATTATCAACACATGAAAATCACAGTATTGGGACTAAACTGCTGTGTGGTCATAAGAAAAGCCCTTGTTAATAAGGCTAATCAGACTGACCTTAGTCCGGAGTGATGCGTGCATCAGGGTAATAAGGGAAGCGCATAAAATGGTGCAACAATCATGCATAGTGGCCACGTACAAGCCTCCGGAGGCCGTGTTATGATTTAGCAACCTTATGTGCTGAAAAACTGAGATCAAGCTGATGGCCTGAATGTATTGAATAACCATTACATCTACATCAACATGGTTATCACAGACATGTTCCAGAACTCAGTTCTTGTGAATGAGTCATTCTGGGAGCATAAGGGATCATTTTCACCCATGAACAGGCCACCACATTGTATGTTGTAATCAAAGCTAAAGGTGATTGAATAAAATCTTTGCGTGAGCAACTTTTTTAGCCAGGTAGTTTATTTTCCTTTACAATGTCATCCATCTGAATATCAAGAGATGAAAGGAATTTGCCATGTTCTAACAGTGTATCTTACAGATTTGTGTGTTCTAAAAGCCTAGACCATATTTTTGCCATAGAAGTGTTAAACTTAGGCAGGCTTTATGGGTTTTTCTGGAAGAATGAGGTTTGGACATTCCATGAGCAAAGGAATAATGCAGGTATTTAAAAAATGATTTTCATTATAGCAGATTAGTGACTGCTTTGACATTGATTGGATGTGCTTAGTAAATGACTACGCTAGAGCTTTAAAATATGTATTAACAGACTCTGCCAATCCTTAGAGACTCAGAGTTTCAATTCAGATTTTCTCTTAAAATATCAAGTGATGCAAATACACCTGCTAGCTTTTAAAGGCAAATGAAAACAAAAGGTTAAATACACCGATCGGTCTTAACATTAAAAAAACTGAGAGGTGATATGAATAAAATCAATGATCCTGTCACTTGTCACAGTGACCACACATACACACATGTTGCCAAAAGTATTCGCTCACCTGCCTTCAACATTTAGTAACATCCTATTCTTAATCCATAGGGTTAAATATGATGTTGGCCCATGCTTTGCCGTTATAATAGCCTTCTCTTCTGGGAAGGCTTTCCAAAGGGTTTAATAGTGTGTTTATTGGAATTTTTCACCATTCTTCCAGAAGCGTAGTTGTGAGGTCAGACACTAATGTTGGACGAGAAGGCCTGGCTTGCAGTCTCCACTCTAATTCATCCCAAAAGTGTCCTATTAGGTTGAGGTCAGGATTCTGCGCAGGCCAGTCAACTTCTTCCATACCAAAATCAGTCATCCCTGTCTTTATGGACCTTGCTTTGTGCACTGGTATGCAGGCATGTTGGAACAGGAAGATGCCATCTCCAAAATGTTCCCAGAACATTGGGAGCATGTAATTGTCCAAAATCTATTGGTATGCTGAAGCATTAAGAGTTCCTTTTAATGGTGCCAAGGGTCCAAGCCCAACTCCTGAGAAACAACCCCACATCATAACCCCCCTCCCCCAAACTTTGCACTGGGCAAAATGCAGTCAGACAAGCACCATTCTCCTGGCAACCACCAAACCCAGACTCATCCATCAGACTGCCAGACAGAGAAGTGTGATTCGTCACTCAAGAGAACACATGTCCACTGCTCCAGAGTCCAATGGCAGGGTGCTTTACACCACTGCATCCAATGCTTTGCATTGCACTTAGTGATGTACTGTAAGGCTTGGATGCAGCTGCTCGGCCACTGAAAGCAATTCCATGAAGCTCTCTACACATTGTTCTTGAGCTAATCTGAAGGCCACATGAAGTTTGGAGGTGTGTATTGACTTTGCAGAAAGTTGGCGAACTCTTTGCACTATGCGCCTCAGCATCTGCTGACCCTGCTGTGAGATTTTACATGACCTACTACTTTGTCAGTTGCTGTCATTTCCAGTCGCTTCCACTTTTTATAATAACACTATCAGTTGACTTTGGAATATTTAGTAGCGAGGAAATTTCATGATCGGACTTCACAGAGCTCTTGACAGCAACCAATTCATTCATGAATGTTTGTAGAAGGTGCTTGCCTAGGTGCTTTATTTTATACATCTGTAACCATGAAAGTACCTGAAACACCTGAATTCAATGATTTGGAAAGGTAAGTAAATACTTTTGGCAAAACAATGTATATTAGACAGCAAGTACAGGCAGTTCTTTAAGATGCTGTGAGGAAAGCAAATGAAATGGGCAAATGGTCCATCAAAGGGGGAACAGGGTAAGTAAATGAGGAGAAAAGTCGATGCCTTCTGGCCTGATCCCAGCTACTGTAGCGCAAATTACAAATGCAAACTGCAAAACTGGCATAATGGAAAGGTGAGGAGGGTGACTGGTCTGATAAATCATGTTTTTTTTATACATAAAGTGGACGGGCAGTGTGTGAGAGAGTTAGTGCGTTTGCTGGGAAAGAGAAGGCACCAGGATTCACTATGGAAAAGAGACAAGTCAGCAAAGTTGGTGTGATGTCCTGGGCAATGTTCTTCTAGGGGAAATCTTGGATCCATGCATTTATGTGTGTCAAGTCCCCTTGACATGTATTGACTACCTAAAGAGATGCAGATCAAGTTCACCCTTTATGACGATGGTATTCCCGAATGGCAGTGGTCTCAATAACTGCCACAAAGCTCTGCCCAGGCTGGCGACACTACCAAAATTGTCCAGTATTTGTTTGAGGAACATGATCAAAATTTGCTGGACAAACAAGTTTGATCCACTAAGGCCCTATCTCGCAACTTGCTAGCATGTTGGGGCCAGATACCAATGCACACATTCAGAGGTATTATGGAATCCATTGCTCTTTAGAGGGATCACACTCCTCACCCTCCCTAGGAAAGTATATGCCAGCATACTGGAACGGAGGATCAAGAGATTAGTTAATTCTCAAATTCAGGATGAGCGTTGTGAATTCCATCATGAAAGTGCAACAATAGACCAGTTCTTTAACCTCAAAAAAGGATCATGGAGGATACAAGTGTGGACTTGTGTATGACTGTACTAGGTGTATGACTGTGTCCCACATCAAATCCTCTGGAGGGTGTTTTAGGACTGTTGTGTGACAGGCCTAATATCATACGCCATACCTGTATAACTGGAGAAAAAGCCTGGTCCACATCACCAACATCAGATCAAATTTTTCTCAGTGCATGTTGCACTCTCCCATGGCTGCACCTTGTCACCAATTCTGTTCACAAATTCATAGACAGAATTTCTAAAGCAAATAGGCAGAAGGTTTCAGCGTTGATGATGTGGTTCTGATGGCTTTATCAAGTGATGATATCCAATGTACACTTGGATGGTTTGTAGCTGAGTGTGAAGCATCTGGAATGCCTCAAGCAAAGGAGTTTAAGCATCTCAGGATCTTATTCACATGCGAGCGCAAAGTGGATCTAGAAATTGAAAGATGGATCAGTGCAGCCATAGCAGTTACCAGCCTGTCATGGTAAAAAGGGAGCTGAGATAAAAGGCAAAGTTACTAGATATACCAATCAATTTACGTTCCAGTTCTAACTGCTCACTGTTCTTGTGCATAAACCATTAAGGTGGTTTGGACATCTGGTTAGGATGATCGTGGACTAATCCCTAGGGAGGTGTATCAGGCTTGTCCAACAGGGACAAGATCCCAATGCTAACCAAGGACTAGTTGGGGAGATTATAACTCCCATCTACAGTACATCACAAAAGTGAGTACACACCTCACATCTCTGCAAATATATTATTAGTTATATATTTTCATTGGACAACACTGCATAAATGACTCTTTGACACAATGAAAAATAGTCAGTGTAAAGTTTGTATAGCAGTGTAAATTTATTGTCACCTCAAAATAACTAAAAATACAGCCAATAATAGTTGAAACCTTGGCAACAAAAGTGAGTACACCCCTAAGTGAAAATGTACAAATTGAGCACAGTCATTTTCCTTCCCCTTTGTCACGTGACTCATTAGTGTTACACTGTCTCAGGTGTCACCAGATAGCAGGTGAGTTAAATTTGGTATACAAGCTCTTTCACTCTTGCATCTCATGGCAAACAACTCTCAGAAGACCTGAAAAAACTAATTGTTGCTTTACATAAAGATGGCCTAGGCTATACACTCTGCAAATGTGCTGCAGCACAGTGGCCAAGACCATCCAGCACTTTAAAAGGACGGGTTCTTCTCAGAACAGGCCTCGCCATGGTCGGCCAAAGAAGCTGAGTGCACATTCTCAGGGTCAGATCCAAAGATTGGCTTTGGAAAACAGATGGATGAGGGCGTCTAGCATTGCTGCAGAGATTGAAGGGATGGGAGGTCAGCCTGACAGTGCTCAGGCCGTACGCCACACACTACATCAAATTGCACCTCCAAGATGACCACTGGCTTGCTAAAGAGGCTGAGGGTAAAGGTGATGGACTGGCCAAGCATGTCTCCAGACCTAAACCGCATAGAACATCTCTGAGGTATCCTGAAAAGGAAGATGGAGGAGCACAAGGTGTCAAATGTCCACCACCTCCGTGATGTTGTGATGGAGGAGTGGAAGAGGATTCCAGTGGCAACCTGTGAAGCTCTGGTGAACTCCATGGCCAAGAGAATTCGAACCGTGCTGGAAAATGACGGTAGCCACACGAAATATTGACATTCCACATTTTCACTTAGGGGTATACTCACTTTTGTTGCCTGGGGTTCAGCTATTTTTGGCTGTATTTTTAGTTATTTTGAGGGGACAATAAATTTACACTGCTATACAAACTTTACACTGACCACTTTTCATTGTGTTAAAGAGTCATTTATGTAGTGTTGTTCTATGAAAAAATATAAGTAAATATTTGCAGAGGGAATAACTGGAAATTCCCATAGAAGAGGTGGATAGAGAGAAAGAGGTATAAACAGAATGGATGGATGGATGGATGGATGAATGTTATTAATGTTATGGCTAATCGGTGTACATAGCCATGAACTCTGGATAACCTTCTAGTGCACATGTATTAAGATCTTAATTACAACTTGATTAACTAAGATGGCTATCAAATAATAGTAAAAATGACATCAGTAATGGACAGCATTGCTGGTGGAATGTAGTGCTATAGTAAGAACTTCACCAACAGATACAGGCTCTTGCTGCATGTGGTTTCTGCTATAAAATTCATTTTAGCCCTTCTGAAACCAGGGCACCTGTCTCCTTTTTTATGGCTGTGTCTCAGCTGCAGTTCACAGGCCACCAACAATTTGGGGCTGGCAATCATGGTCCTTCTAGAGCCTTTTTTACTCTGCCTGCAGTCTAAGGATTTGGCTACAACATCACAGGTTGCAGATCATATCTGATGCTAAGCCATCCATCTGCCTTAAGAGCAAAACTGAGCTATCTTTAGGCATCACTGCACATTCTAAGCATTAGGTTTTTGAAAGCGTGTGTAATATACCCCATCTTATTGTGACCCCTGAATAACCAGCCTGTAGTCAGCATTGCCTATGCCTTGAAATGGGGAAAGAAATCGTCAGGAGCAGACAAACACGTCATGTACACATTACATTTCTACACTGGAAAAAATATCAGAAACTGGTTGTGTCTATAACTGTCTATAGTAATAATTTCTAGCTTGCAAACCTGAACTCAGGAATATAAATAAATGGCACTAATTATTAGGTGCAAATAGGGCTCATTATGAAACGTACATTATGTGGTCTGTGGTTAATGACAATCAGGTACAATTATTGAATTATTTTATAGATTTTTTTTTTCAGATCAAATATATTTATGGTTTAATTTATTTGTATTATTATACGTGTATGCTGAAATGCATCCAGGAAAATATGTTTTTGTTTCGCTTTAAAGCTATACAGCAGGCTATAAAGATTTGTATTGGACTATAAAACATATTATGAAATACAAAACATGTCATTTAAGCTGTGGACGATGTATTTTGAATCTAACTTAATATCCATTACAATCGTTTGAAGCCATCTGTGATTCCTGATACTAATTGACAATTTCCCCAAGACTACTAAGAAAGAAACTTTTGATGTTTGCCTTTTGAGATGATCAAAGCATATCATGTGTAAACGGCATGGGTCAACCATTCTATGACTATTCTAAGGGGCAACCCATTCTGCACTTTGCCTGTGTTGAACAAAATGGAGCACTGTAAACTGTAGGTTCAGCAAATTGCAAAACATTACCAAAAAAAATCTAAAGCACTAATCCAAGGTCAAACAACTCAGCAACTTCAGAAGAAAGGAACCAATTGCTACTTTACTATATAAAGACTGCTCTGGAAGGATAAATTGCTGTGTCAAATGAACTAGAGCCTGAAAAGGGAAATTTCTCAGTGGATACTTAAAGTTGTAGTTAGCAGGACTGGAGAAAAATTGTTGGTATTTGCACTGAACAGTTATAATTAGTAAAACAAACACACTACGTGACCCATAACACATAAGCCTACCTAGTCAGCTAGCAACACATTTTGTAGTATTCTAGTTAGATTCCTGAAGGCAATGCTATTTATAACTTAATCTCAAAATCTTAATTCTGTAACTTCAGCATTAATACAACTATGGATTAACAACTACATAGAATAACTGTAACATTGGCGAGCTTTGAGAACATGCGGATATGAGCTGATTTATGATTTACATAGCTGCATACCTTACGCCGTACCCTATGGCATAGCCTGACATGCACCTCCCCAGAAGTGTAACCACACATTGAAGGTGACGCAGGCCACAACAACTCACAGCCAACTAGATGTTTGGCATTGTAATTGCATAAAGTTGCACGAGCACACGTATAAATTCACATAATGCCTGCACAACTGTGTTGCCTACGACATAAGATCATTGTAGACTTGACGCAAAAGTATAAATCAGGCTTAAGTGTCCAGAAACATTTAAATCAATACTGACCCCTAACTGGTTATGAAACAGCAAAACTAATGTTACCCATCTTTCAATCAGAAATGGAGCCAACTCTGCATCGTTTTTGCCTGTTCATACAACACCCAGACTTTCAAATCTTTTACTCGGTCATCTCTCCTTCTTGACGATGCGTGAAGTTAGCATGTTACAGTTCATCTGGAAAGTATTCACAGCACTTCACTTTTTCCATATTTTACGTTACAGCCTTATTCCGAAATGATTCAATTATTTTTCTCAAAATTCTACAAACAATACCCCACAATGACAACATGAAAAACGTTTGTTTGAAATCTTTACAAATTGAAAAAAGAAAAGAAAAACGAAAGAAAAGAAATCACATGTACATAAGTATTCACAGCCTTTGCCATGACATTTAAAATTGAGCTCAGGTACATTCTTCTTCCACTGTTCATCCTTGAGATGTTTCTACAACTTCATTGGAGTCCACCTGTGGTAAATTCAGTTGACTGGACATGATTTGGAAATGCACAGACCTGGCTGTATATGGTCCCACAGTTAACAGTGCAAGTCAGAGCACAAACAAAACTATGTCATGAAGTCCAAGGAATTGTCTGTAGACCACCGAGACAGGATTGTATTGAAACACAGATCTAGGGAAGGGTACAGAAAAAATTCTGCAGCATTGAAGGTCCCAATGAGCACACTGGCCTCCATAATCCGTAAAATGGAAGAAGTTTGGAATCACTAGGACATGTCCTAGAGTGGGCCGAGGGACCAAGAACCCAATGGTCACTTTGGTCCAGCTGTAAGTGGTGTTAAAGAGGCTTCAACAAAAAAAATGTTTCTTATGTCTAAGGGGACTTCAGGTGCCTTTTGGCAAACCCCAGGTGGCTGCCATGTGCCTTCTACTGAGGAGTCTGACCACTCTACCATATAGGCCTGATTGGTGGAGTGCTGCAGAGATGGTTGCTCTTATGGAAGGTTCTCCTCTTTCCACAAAGAACGCTGGACCACTTTCAAAATGAACATCCAGTTCTTGGTCACCTCTCTGATCAAGTCCCTTCTCCTTGATTGCTCAATTTGGCCAGGCAGCCCGATCTAGGAAGAGTCCTGGTGGTTTCAAACTTCTTCCACTTACAGATGATGAAGGCCACTACGCTCATCTAAACCGTCAACGCTGCAGAAATTTTTCTATACCCTTCTCCAGATCTGTGCCTCAATACAATCCTGTCTCGGAGGTCTACAGAATTCCTAATCCCAGAAGTCCGAATTCCTTGGACTTCATGGCTTTGGTTGTGCTCTGACATGCACTGTCAACTATGGAACCTTACATAGACAAGTGTGTGTCTTTCCACAATTCATTGAATTTACCACAAGTGGACTCCAATCGAATGTCAACATCTCAAGGATGAACAGTGGAAACAGGATGCACCTGAGCTCAATTTTGTCATGGTAAATGCTGTAAATATTTATTTACACAATTTTTTTGTTGTTCTTTTTTGCAGAAAAATAATGAATTTAACCATTTTTAAAATAGGCCTGTAACATAAAATGTGGAAAAAAGTGAAGCGCTGTGAATACTTTCCGGATGCATCTTTGTCTAATACGGATATTTAATGTAACTTTACTCAAACAGCCACTATCTCACTTCATTACATCCAAGGGTTCACTTAAAGCTGCTACACAGATGGCCCTAAAATAGCTGATGCACATAAAAAGAGAAAAAGTATTAAAATACATACATCAGCCATTACTGATGGCATCGTGTCCTATGGTCCCCAATATAACTTTATGTTAAATGCTTCAAGTAGCCAGCATAGCTTTTAAACACCACACATGGCAATAGGTTGTTTAAAAACCTTACTTTATTTCCTACCTTTCCCTAAGTACCAGTGTCAACATCAAAGTCAGACAGGTCCCCTATGGTTAGGGTTAGGGTTTCTGATCAAGCCCACCGTAAGAGCCAAAAAAATGATAAGCTCGTGGGAACACCCTGGATTACCCAATGACATTTGCAAGGTTGCTTGCGAAGTTGTCAGTACAGTATTTCAAGCTATTATCAAGCTAGACAATCAAGTGAGTTGCCCCAGAATGGACCCAGTCACTGAAATTAACATGTATGCCTGGAAGAATAACAAAATTAAAGCATTTCGTGTATACAAAGCACCTGCATTACTACCCACATCACAAATATTACTTGGTCACATCTTATTACGTTAATCTGTTTGCAGCAGTGTAAAGTGCATGTAATGTGCGTTAGGTATAATCATAATCTAAATAAGCATAATGAAATTAAAATATTGGTACGTAACCATTAGTGGAACACTTTTTGTTCCAGAGGTATTCGAACGCAGGACTGAGATCTTTGGCGTATTCCTCTTCATAGCCCACTAGAAGCTCCTGGCCTGGTTTGATGGGTCGGCAGCAGCGATAGAAAATCCCTCCTTGATACTGAAATGCCATGAGATTCTGATCTTCATCAGTACAAGCACAATTCACATACCTGGAATATGAGAGTCAAAGTCAAACTGGGGGCAAAAAAAATTAATAAAGTGAAAAGTAAGACACAGAATGATCAAAGAGTAAATTACTGGTTTAGGTTTTTTTTTTTTTTTTTTAACTAAAGTGGTCCAAACAGTTCACCGGCCGAGCGGCAGTGTATTCCTCACCTCATCCAGTTAGCATGTATCTCATTTGTAGCATCTACATATTCTTCACGCTGTCTGTCCTTGTATATCTGTCAAAATATCACACATAACATTCTACACATTAAAATACATCATTTGCCTTTGGACAGAAAGTAAATTCTAACGATTATATCACTCACCACCCATGAATAACCACTGTTCATTGCTTCCTCTCTGTCTACCGGATCTCCCTGGTAGGGTCCGAAATGTGCTCCAACTGGAACAGTGTCTCCCTTATTAAACACTCCCAGGCCTGCATCAGGAACATCGGACTTCTGGATTTCTAGTCCAGACGGAAGGGTTCGCCTGGCCCGGTCCGGGACCCCCATTGGAACAGGAGTGTCAGGAATGAACAGAGGAGGTCCGTGAACCTCGCACTTGTTGACGAAAAAGCATTTGCAAACCTCACAGTCTGGAAGGAGAGCATGCAACAAATTAAAAAAGTAAAAAATAAATGTAGACTGATTTGTGTACTTTTTTTCTATCAGTAGCTTAATAGTTTCCGTGTTTTTAGTTTCTATCTGTTCAAGCAGTTGATCCTTGCTTGAATTGTTGAACTTTTCAAGACAGTTGCAAGATGAACACATGCTCAAAAATAGCTTTGCTACATTCATTTTTTTAAGTGGATTGTCTTTCAAAAGAAGTAGTATGTGTGCGCGTAAGAGAGAGAGGGAGAGAGCGCTTAGGTAGGCTGTCATGCATCCGTAGTCAAGTAGTTCTGTATCCGTATTCATACAGTTTGTATGATCGAGATGTTCATAACTTATCCATGGTCCAATGTTCTGTGATCGCTGAAGTATTTTAACATTCATGTACCTGTGTCCAAGGAATTTGTGTGTTCAGGTGCTTTAAACAAATATCACACAAATATTTGTGCTTTAGACAAATATCAACTATCCATCTTTAGACAGTTAAACTTCAGATTTTCTTATGTCCATGTTTAAGGCCAGACACTACAGATACAACAGAAACTGCTATTTTTGCCATGACAGTCTTGTCTGATTTTTTTAGCATCTCTTTTCTGACATTCTAGCAATTATAAACAAAAGTTAAACTGACATGTTTGTGTTCTGTTACACATTTCAACATATTTACATTTCCTTTCTAAAACTCAATGTCACACTAAATTTAATTTATTCATTTTCACATACAGGACCAAACTTTTCAGTTTCTAGAAGACATGCATTCAAAACAGAAGTTATCCAGATGTTGATGATTTTTGGATTTAGAGAAATCCTTCCTTAAGTTTTTGATTAGATTTAAATAAATAAACAAAAACATTTCTATAAACAGTGCATAGCATTTTGTTAAACAATAAAATATATAAAAAAATATCTGTATCATATACCATGATACAAATATTAGACTTTTGGTTTTATTATAAGTCTCAGATGACCGAACACAAATAAATAAGTAAACAAATAAACAAACAAACTAGAAAGCAAGCAAGCAGGCAAATCAGCTCTTTATTCTAAAACGCTACCTGTAGTGTCTTGCCTTAAATAATTTATTTCATAGAATATAATGAACATACAATGCACTACACAGGGCATGTCACTGAGTGGACTCCGATGTGCTCTTTGGTCTTACAGAGGTAGTCGTCATCTTCAGGATCTTCCTCCTTGATGCAGATGATGTTCAGTCTGTCAAGATCGTCTCCTTGATCGTCGCTGTTCGGCTCCAGAGTCTCTTCCTTCAAGCACCGTTCTAACATGCAAGCAAATGTGGGGTTGGGGGGATGGGGAGTCAGAAACACACACTGACCAAACTTTATCCAACATGTTTAGAAAGTTCACTTGGACCAACCAGACTCGTCGGATCCGAACTCTTCGTCGTTCTGGTTGTCCACTGGGTCGACATGTGCCTCAGAGCTTGAGGTCTCTCCACTCGTACATGTCTGCTTCTGCTCATCAGCACCCTGATAACCACAGGAAAAAGGGCAAATTACAGCCCTATCAAGTGCATATGGGTTAACTGAGATTCTTGTCCTTTGGCCAAACCAGTCCAAGGCCTTCTCCGGGAGTGTGGTACTGATGTAGGAAAACCCTGGCTCCATCTAATTTTTTATTTATTTATTTATTTTAGCCTTTTGCCCCATTTCATTACGTGAAATCAGAAAAGAAACCAAAATATTATTCTCAGCCTTACTTGGAAGTACCAAATTGCAAAATGACAATATTAGCACTGATGGACCTACATTACTACAGGCAGTCCCCGACTTACAAACCTGCTCCCAGAATGGAGCTTGTTCATAAGTCCAATTTGTTCTTAAGTCCAACTTTTAACTCTTTGAACATCTTCCACATAATTGTAAGTATTGTTATCTGGTGCAATGCAGCATCGGATTTTGTGTATAATACACGTGAGCTACTTTCGTGATAGAAGTGGAATTAGAATGTCATCTGTACCGTATCTCAAATGTTTGTAAGTCGGGGACTACCTGTATTTGCAATTCAGGTAGATGCTATATATATACTTAAACTGCACACCCCACACCAGCAAGCAGCAGAAATGTTTACAGGTCATAAAAAGCAAGTCCTGGTGGCAAGTTCTAAGATAGCAATCTACATGAGGAATCTATGGAAAGGGTCAACAATTCAAATGGTTGTACACAAACATTTCATTTGAGACATTTAAATGTTAAGTTTTTTTTTCCATAACTGAACAATAAAATAACAAATCTCAATAAAAGGGTGATTCTTTTGTGTGTCAACGCATGTATCCTCAAAAAATCTACTTAATTTATCATTTCTAAATGTTTGCATTTGAGGTGAAATATGTTGCAGTTCCTCTATAATCCTACAGGTGGCACACTCTAAACTATTCAAACATTGGCAGGCAGCACAGCTTCTTGTGTGATTATGTGGTAGGAGCAAATTATCTGCGGTTTGTTTAAAACTGTAATGTAACCTGAAAACTATAAAATATCATGGAATTAGGATATTTACAATACAAATAGAATAGGCACCTAGGTACCATGATAATATTGTATCAGATGCTCCCCGGTGTATCCCGTCCCTAATTCTGAGATAAGTTTTGCTCACCATGCTTCTCAAGAGCGATTGTTTCAGTTAGTATGTCCTTCCGATTAGAGGTCAGCTACCATCATCAAGGAATTTCATTCCACGGAAGTGTCACAGAAAAGCCTTTATTTGTCACATAGACATTATAGACATCAGCGAATAACGTTCTCTCCTCAACCATAATCCTGAACACTGGTGTGCCACAAGGCTGTGTACTGAGCCCCTTCCTGTTTTCACTGTACACACATGACTGCAGCCCCATCCATGGTTCTAATACCATAATTAAGTTTGCAGATGACACTACAGTGATTGGCCTCATCAATGATAATGATGAGACTAACTACAGGGCAGAGGTAAAGCACTTGGCTGAGTGGTGTGCTGACAACCACTTGCTCCTGAACACCAGTAAGACCAAGGAACTCATTGTGGACTTTAGAAGGAGAGGAGGTAACACACACTCCCCTGTCTACATCAACGGGACAATGGTCGACCGTGTCACAAACTTCAAGTTCCTGAGGATACACATTTCTGAGGATTTGACTTGGTCCACTAATACCACCAGTTTCCTCAAGAAAGCTTCCCAGCGCCTCTTCTTCCTGAGACTATTAAGGAAGAATCACCTTTCTAAAGACATAATGATCAATTTCTACCGATGTGCAGTAGAGAGCATACTAACCAGCTGTATTACAGTCTGGTATGGTAACTGCTCTGTCTCGGACCGTAAATCCATCCAAAGGGTGGTAAAAACTGCTCAGCGTATCATTGGTACCCCACTTCCTGTCATTGAGGAAGTCTACAAAAGGAGGTGTCTGCGTAGAGCACGAAGCATCGTGAAGGACACCTCTCACCCGGCACATGTACTGTTTTCTCTCCTTCCCTCTGGGAAAAGGTTCAGATGCCTAAAAGCCAAGAGCAGCAGGCTGAGGAACAGTTTTTACCCCACAGTGGTTACCTTACTGAACATGGTACCCCTTACATAGACGGTACCACCATCACGAATAACCCAACATTCCTGTTTAATACCTCTGTAAATACTTTCAGTTCACTCATTTGTACAGTCTGCACATGGACTGTACACTAATATGTGTATATTTATATATGTAGATGTGTGTATAGGTATACTCTGCTTTTCCATCCAGCGGCTAAATTACTCATATTTATTCATATGTACATTCATACTATTGCACATAATGTAAATTCACCTATATATAGTTTCTGTATATTTTTTATTCCAAATATTTATATCCAGACATATCTGTAGATTTACAACTATTCTGTACATTAATTAATCCATCTATGCTCACTTTACAGTGTATATTCATGTACAATTTTTTATTTTTTTTATTTTTATTTTTTCCCCCCTGTAATACAAATTATACATAGACCTTACTTTTATCATACAAGTTTTATAGATCTGTATATATGTTTATATTGCACTGCTAACTTGCACTTCTGGTTAGATGCCAACTGCATTTCGTTGCCTTGTAACTATGTGCAATGACAATAAAGTTGAATCTAATCTAATCTAATCTAATCTAATCTAATCTAATCTAATTATATTTCAGTACATCACAGAAACAACTGAAACAAAGATCTAAAAGCAGTTTAGCAGCAAACTTTGTGAAAACTAATATTTGTGTCATTCCCAAAACTTTTGGCCACGACTGTATGTATATTGTTGTCAAAAGTGATTTTCTAATTAATATATCACTCATTCCTTTGTCTGGTTTCTTTTCTTCTTTTTATTCACTTATCAATAACTGTCAATATATAAATATCAACACATTCAACTTGCTCAAACCACATATTTTTCAAAACATACAATATTTACACATACACAAATCTCATATCCTTAAGGAAGTCAATGGGTTTAATTCCTCATATGCTTTGTGTCTTAGTTTAACTTAAAATGTAAGCAGTATTTGTGCAATAATTAGGGTAGCATTTAGTGATATAATGCAGAACCCACTTAATTTAGTAATGTTCAAAATGTCTCACGTAACTTTGCTGTAACCCCAATGAGGTGCTGCGTGAAAACACTATAAGAACGTCCCTTTGATCCTCTGGTTGTGAAGCATGTGTGTATCAAACACGCCAAATTTTGGCTTATATAACCTTGGCCAGGTGACGTCATCTGATAAGGTGCACCTTGCAGGTTAAAAATAGCAGTAACCCGGAAACATCCTCAGGTCAATTTTAGTCTGAAAGGGCGTCTAGCCACGCCAGCAGTGCGGCATTGGAGCGCAGCATTTTGTTCCCGCTTTTTCAGGGAACAGGGTTACAGCAAAGTAACCCGAGATGTTCCCTTTCAAAAGATATACTTAATGCTGCGTGAAAACACTATGGGAACGAGAATACCAACGCCGCTGCACTGCAAGTGTCTGGACACCCAGGTTGTGTAGCGTGGGTGCACAATAGCCAAAGAGGTCTCAGACATCACTTTGGGATGCTGACTCGAGGACCCGCAAGCCCGAAGTGGCATGGACATCCAAACTATAAAATTTGACAAATGTGTGCGAAGAGGATCAACTTGCCGCATCACACACTTGCTGCAAGGGGACACCTTTTGCCAGAGCAATTGGTGAGACAATCCTCCTGGTCGAATGGGCCCTGATCCTTAGAGGCGACCACAAGCCTGAAAGGCTAGGGCAATAGCATCTCTCACCCAATGTGACAGCGTTTGTCTAGTGGTGGCCGCCCTTCGGTTTCGGCCCCCATGGCAAATGAAAAGCTGCTCTGACCGGCTAATGTGGTGGACGTGAATGTGAAGAGCACATACTGGACACAGTAAGTGAAGGCTTTCCTGCTCCGGAGCTGTGAAAGGCGGAGGACAGAAGTCTTCAAGAACAACTGGGTGCATGTTCAAGAATGGAACATTCAGAAGATAGTTGGGGTGAGGATGCAGAATAGCTTTGATTGACAAAGCCTGCAGATCTCCAATTTGCTTCCAAGAAGTAATGGCCATTAGAAAAAAACATCTTAAAAGTCAGAAGCCTGAAAGGCGCTGACTCTCGTGGTTTGAAAGGGGTGAAAATCAGACCTTCGAGCACCTTTGACCTTATACAGTTTTCTAGTTTCGCCGCACCTCACTGGGACGGTATGCAGTTGTTAGCTTTTATCACTGAGTGGCGCTATATAACTATAGACCGACGTGTCAGATCTTAGTTCATTCTCTCAAGGATTTTAAATTCTAAGTACGTTTAATTTAATTTTGAGTACGTAAGTAACAATAACTTAAGTAAAACTTCCACCAACATAAACTCTGTAGAGCCCCTGTGGCGCAGTGGTAAGTGTTTCGCTTGCCATGTGGAAAGTCCAGGTTCGATTCCCATACTGGATGGTCTGTAACATTTTTTTTATTTGTTCAACAAACTCAAAAATTTATAGTTCTGTTTACTTAAAATTGGAAAATTTTTCATTAATTAAAAAAATTATGTAACTGATTACCTCAAATATTTTGAGTTTTCCAACTTTTACAGTGTAGGGTTTTGGGTCATCTTAAATTTTGTGTTCTTTAAATTTGTAGTAGATAATACCAAAATTAATTAAACTAAATGGCTATAAAATTAAAACATTAAAACTACTGCATAAGCAGATGTCGTTGTCATTCAGCCCCCCTTGTGTTTTTGCGATTTTATGAGAATTAAATGCAGTAGACTGTTATGATCATCATAATTTTCTTTAATAAATAATGACCCCCGTTGCGCTGTACCACTGCTGGCAAAACCTTTTCAATCACATACAATCACAGTACTAAAATTATAGTAATACATATAGCCGTTTCTTATTTGTGTAACACAGTTAGAATTGCACTTTGTCAAAATTATAATATTTTCAAATTGTATTGTGATTTTTATTTATTTGAAGATTTTATTTAATATTTGTGAATTTTATCATTTTGAGAACACATTTGGCAGTCATTCTTGTTAATTTTCTGTGGCAATTATAGACCTGCACACCGCCCCTTTTTGTACCTCCTGTGTTTCCGTAGTTTGCCTTTCCCCCTCCCCCCACCCCCTCACAATGCTGCTGTGTATTGATGAGGGTAAGTTGTACAGAGAGTTGCTCCTGAGAATAATTCATTTTCTCTTGTTGTAATGCAAATGTTTGTCATTTCATGGAAACTCTATTACATTATTATGGTATTTTTGTTTGTTTTTTATTGCTAAATTAAGTTTGTGGCAGTTTTATGCTAAATGCATGTTGGCAAGTCGCCATTTTGTATTTGTAACTCCTATTTCTCAAGTAAAAACAGTTATTTTTGTATGTATAGGGGTCAGATGTTCAGTGCAGCCTGAAGACAATATATATATGTTTAATTGTCTTCTACAGGTATGTTTATTGTCCATCGTTCTGTTTACATTTTATAAACCTAAATGCACACTTCTGTTTGTCCATAGGGTGGCTCTGGTGTATTTAATTTTTTTAAATATAAGTTTTGTATGTAGTTTTTCAGGTTGGTTTAAAGTTATAAATGGAAAATGTGTTAATTCCGTTGTAACTGGAAAGGGGAAAAAAACGTTTTCCTGTAATTTTTAATGTGTCCTTATGTATGTACATGTGAGTAAATTTGAAAATTTTTGAAATACCCGTACATGCATATTCGAGCAAATAATTAATCTGATCAGACAATTCTGCTGTGTATTGATGAGGGGTCAGATGTGCAGTGCAGTTTGAAGACAATATATATGTGTTTAATTGTCTTCTACAGGATCAAATAAAAGAGTGGAAAGCAGCTCTTGGTGTCATCTTCGTGTTTGAGAGTAAAAAGCAGATCCGTTACACTTGTACCGTGACTCCTTGGATCTTCAGATCAGTTTGATGCCGGTTGCCATGGATACTGTGCTGCTGTTCTAGTCTACACTTCAAGATCTAAGTGGGGTCAGAGAAAGAAAACAATGCAAAAAAAAAGTGTTATTTGATGTATATTGTTTTAAATCTTTTGACGTTTTAGTTGAACGCTTTTAATTTCAGTTGGTAATATTTTTTTGTTTTTCAAAGTGATTTATTGTTTTGTTTTATTAAGATCTTAGAATTAACATACACAATGCAAGTACAGTTTCATACAAAAAAAAAGTTTGTAAAAAGGGTAATGGATACCTATTCAAATCATCAGTTACCAAAAGGAAGGGGAATTTGGTTTGATTGCGATGCTAACAGTAGGGATGTAAGGCATTCTAAGCCCATAGCTGATGATTACACGGATACAGGTTTGCGTCATAGCCCGGGTTGTACACCTGTTAGTGGGTTTAAGAGGGAAGATCTTCGCACCTCCACACCAGCCACTGATGTTGACGCTATTCACCATCTCACAGACATGGTAGGACAGTTAGAGGCTCAAATTGGTGAATCCATTGTTGAAAAGCTAATGTCAGCTGGTGTAGTGAACATAGCCGGTGACCGTCACTACTCACAATGAATCTACCAGATATGACTCACCTCATGTGACAGTCCATGTTAAATCAGATGGAGAATTCCCAACATTTAAAGATGATATCACTGACAAACATTCAGTCCAGGACTGGATTGACTTGACCAAAACTCACCTCAGAAAACATGTGATTCCTGTGAATGACCAGGCAGAGGAAATTAAGAGCCATTTAATGGGCAAAGCCAGAGATGTTGTCAAGATTGCCTTGCGTAGTGATCCAGCAATTGATCTTAAACAAATATCTGATAAAATCTTTGATGTTCTCCTCCATTATTTCAGTGAAGCTTCTTCGTGTCTCCCACTTGCTGACTTTTATGCTACACTGCCCAAACACAAAGAAAATCCAGTTGATTACTGGATAAGACTGAATAAGGCAGCTGACTTGAGCTCTTGAGGGCCTACGCAGACAAGGAAAGACAACAGAGAACATAAATAATGAAGTCGCACTCATGTTTGTCAAAAATTGCCCTGATCCTGAGCTCTCTTGTACCCTAAAGTGTAAACCTATTCATGAATGGACCTCATGTGATGTCCAACTGAGGACTGATGATTATCAAAGAGAGTAAAGAGCTTGTGGCAGAGCCATTGGTATTGCACAGGTTAAAAACTATGTCATTGCAACGACCCCTGAGCAGCCCAGTGTTTCTCCAGTGAATGTGACAATGCCTTCCCAATGTCACACTCCAAATCTCTCCAAGCCCAGCACTCAGTGTGCACTTCCATTTGCCATCTTCCTACCTGTGTCCCTGCTCAGGGCGAATCCATTCACAGTCTGAGCCACTTTTCTGTGCCAACTGTGGCACAAAATCTCCAGTCACAATCAGATGAGAGACTTCTAACCCGTGTGGCTGATATCTTTCAGGATATGATGGATAAATTGCAGCAGCATAACAACCACCATCCACCCAGGGGTGGCAGATTTCGACGCACCCCTCGTGAACGACGCCCCAATCAGACAATTTGTAAAGTCTATAATGACTCGAGCCACAGCACCATTTCACACTGCATGTCTGAAATGTGTTTTACCTGTTTTGGATCTGGTCACATCAGACTAAATTGCCCAGTCAGTAGCTCCTCTCAGTCCCAGTCTGGGGGAAACTAGCTGACCTATATTTGGAGGGAGGCAGAACAGGTCTCAGCAACCACTACCACACTGTTGACACTTCTGATGCTGAATCAGCTTACATATCTGCGAGAGACTCATCTGATGATTCTGATATTGTTGTTTATCAAAATATTCACAGAGTCAGCAGTATTGAGATCCTTTTCTACACACCTATGTTACTGGGTGGGACAATGAAAATTGGTGGCATGTTGGACACTGGCTCTATGGCTTGCAGTATGAGTGAAGAGGCCGAGATGAAAATGAAAGAGGCTGAAGTGATAAATGACTTACACAAGGTTGATGTGAATGTTGTCCTCGTTGGATGTGGTGGGCTTTACATTAAACCCAAGTGTGCTTTTGATGTGGAGATGGAGGTGTATGGCTGTAAGATTGTTCTTCCCACGCTTGTTGTCCAGGGCCAGCGGGATGAACTAATATTGGGAACCAATGTTATAAAACATATCCTGCATTAGTCTAAGCTGTGTGAGTCTTACTGGAAAACAGTGTCAAGTTCTTGCCCAAAAAAGATCATGAGATGGAACAGTTCTTGTCTATGCTCCTAGGTCTCAAGCCCTGGAAGGGTGTTGAAGCTCCTCAGAAGATCGGTACTGTCAGGTGCAACTCTCCTGTCTGCCTTCAGTCTGGCTGTGAATATCTTATTTGGGGAAAACTACCTAGAAATACTGCTATTTCACCAGGCAGCACTGTGATGACAGAGCCAACATCATCCCGCTCAGCTCCCAGAGGTGTTCTGGTGTCTAGAGTCGTGACTCCATTGTGGGGGGTCAAGTGGGTCCCAGTAAAACTCATCAATGGTTCTGACAGGCTTGTGTTGTTAAGACGCAATGCAAAGTTGGCAGATGTTTTCTCCTGTATTGCGGTTGAGGATATGGACACACTGTAACTGAGTTTCCAGAGGGTCCTTGGGCTAGCTTTTCACATTCGCTGATGCCTCAACCTCTCGCTGGTATGAAATCCACCGAAGAAAAGCTCAGGTCAGTTGGTCTCAATAACATTGACATTGAGCCATGCGTGGTGTCTGAGGTATATAAGAGGAAGATTATTGACCTTATTTTGCGGTATGAAGATGTATTTTCATGCCATCATCTCGACTGTGGAGAGGCAAAGGGTTTTGTACACCGCATTCATCTTTCAGATAAAAGACCATTCAGGCTACCCTATAGGAGAGTGCCCCCTGGACAATATCAAAAACTGCGCCAGGTGTTAAGTGAGATGGAGGACAAAGAAATCATCAGGAAATCAAGCAGCGAATATGCATCACCACTTGTTCTCGTGTGGAAAAGGAATGGGGACCTTTGTATCTGTACAGATTTTTGCTGGCTAAATAAAAGGACTCTGAAGGATGCTCATCCTTATCCCCATCAGGCAGACTGCCTAGCTGCATTAGGAGGCAACAGTTTATTCAGCACGATGGATTTAACGTCTGGGTTCTACAATATGCCATTTCATGAGGAAGACAGGAAGTACTCCGCTTTTACAACTCCCATGGGCCTCTATGCACTGCATGAAAAGAGGTGCATCTGTACTAGGAAACTGCTGTATACAGCATTGATTTTCGGAAGTATCTACAAGTACCACTGATCGTATACATCAAGTTCCACCAAGCTAGGATACTTCCGGATTGATACCAATTCACATGTATCTCGCTGAGGAATCCTTCCATGGAACAGCCATTTGTTGCCATGGCAAATAATCCACTCAAGGATTTTGTCAGGAGACCTTCACACCTCAAGCCCCATTTTCATTTTACACCTTTACACACCTCTGCTCTTCCCTATTGGTTTATTTATCTCTACATTGATTGGTTGTTTAAAAAAACACTCCCAAAACCCTGACATCTATTGGGACATTACCCAGTCACTATGTTTTATTTAGCCCAACCCAAGCCCTCATAACTTAGTGACTTGATTGGTTATTGGGCAGGTATGTAGATAGACCCTATCCAACCCCCCCCCCCCCCCAACAGTACTACACATCCCCCACATCATTTAAAAAATGACAATAGAATTGATTTATTAAAATCAATAAGAATCTTTTTATTAAAATCAAATCAAACACTAATAAATATACAAAGCAAAGTAAGAATGAGGGGTAAAAAACAAAATATGAACAAATGTGCATTTATGAAGGTGCAATTTAATTGAAAGCAATAGCTCGGTCCCATTAGATATTACACGCTGACGGCATGGCACGCAATGGCATCCTCCTCATTGGACATCAGTTCCAGCATTGCTGTCTGCCACAGTTCTCTCTCTCTGCATCTGTGTGAATGGCCCTACACCTGGACTCCAGCAACTGCAAAACACACCATACGTTAACCCCTAAAAACACTCAGATGTACCAAACTAAATATATAGATGAATTTGTACACTTACTCATCTTTGTCAGTTTTTAGCCCCTGTCTTAATGGAATCTCTCAGCTGAGACTTTCCTGGCTGAGTATTTTTCTGCAATGTCTCATAGTAACTCCTGTAACATGCTGGATAATTTTTTATTTATTTATAAAAATCAGATAAGTGACAAACAATTCAAATTATTAAAGGGACAAAAATAAAGGGACATGAAAATAATTACAATAACAATTTCTGATTACCTTTTATACACTCAGGGTCTGCATCTGCAAAAGTGATCTTTAATTCCTCCAGCAGATATGTCATCACCGCCTGATTATGAAGTGTACTTATTCTGTGTGGAAAAAGAGTTGTGTCATTAATTACATTTAAAATTATGTAAAACCCCATACAAAACAGGTAAAGAAACAACATTCTTACCCAGTTTGTGTATCGTATTTATGTGGGTTGTTTTCTGAATTATGGAGGCTCCTTACAGCTTCCTGTAATGTTGAATTAAAAATGCTTTAATACATACATTTTTAAACAACATCATATAATTCTGATGTGACAAACTGTTAAATAAGCTGGACACCTGCAACAATGCAAGTAACAAAAAGTAGTTGTGTAGCTAAGTGCTTAGGCTAACTTGCCAAGGTACAATTTACTACTATATTGTCAGCTAACATGAAGGTCAGCTTACCACAATGCCCACGTTATGTGTGCTCTTAGCTCTTCTATTCACATGGCTTGATTCTTCCTGCAGTCTTCACTCATCAAACTTGTGCTCAAATGCATGAAGATGCTGGATGGCCTCTTTGAGAAGAGCAGTGTGTGCATCTTGCTTCTCCTTCAAACTCTCAAGCTGAAGAGACAGCAGACCATGGCCAATCCCCCCCCACCCGGCTATGATAAGGCCTTTACACCTCACAGCCATCACCTCTCACTGCTAGCTGTGAGGAATCCTAGAAAGTTTCACCGATTCCCGTATACATCAACGTATCTGGTCGTTTCACAAAATTTCCTTTTGCATGCTACCTTTCCAAGCACTCTGCCTCAGACATCTAGTTTATCTGGAATTTCCCATACCATATTTGTCCGGATACAGCTCTTTTCGTGCAGTGATGAGTACAACCATCTCCCTCAGGGCCTGTGCAATAGCCCAGGGAGTTTCATGCAAATGATGATGAGCATTTTTGGAGACCAGAACTATGAGTTTGCTGTGCTATTTAGACAACCTGTTGGTGTTTGCCCCAGATGAGGAGAGTGCCTTGTTATGCCTGAATATGGTGTTTGAGAGACTGCGTAGGAGCAGGCCTTTGACCATCTTAAAGCTTCGCTGGTCAACCATATGATTCTGGCCCATCCCGACTTCACCCGTCCCTTTATGTTGTCAACAGATGCATCTTTGGAAGGCTTAGGTGTTGTCCTGTCCCAAATACAGGATGGAGACACGCGTACCAGACCGATTGCGTTTGCCAGCAAGTCACTAACTCAAGCCCAGAGGAACTACCCAGCTCACCGCTTGCAGTTTCTGGCTTTGAAATGGTCGATTTGTGACAAGTTCAGTCACTGGCTCAAAGGTCACAAATTCACAGTCTGGACTGACAACACGTTGACTCATATACTTACAAAGCCGAAGCTGGACTGTTGTGAGCAACGCTGGGTAGCCAAGTTGGCAAGTTATGACTTCGACATCAAGTATGTCTCAGGACGGCAGAACATCATAGCTGATGCTTTGAGCCATGTGCTTTTGTCAAGGAGAGTGTTGGTCAAAGAATTCTTATGGAGCCCTACGCAAACCTTCTGAGTGATGTTAAAGTTGTCATGTAATTCTGTTAAAAATGCCTTCAGGTCATCCAGTGGTCAAGTGAAACCCGTTACAGTGAGTAATATTGTCCAGTCAGCATGTGACCCACCTCATGTATGGGCTCAGTCTATTGGAATGGACGACTTGTCTGCAGTACTACAATCACATATGGTTTGGGAAGCTGGTCCCAGGGCTCGTGCAGTGCAAACATTGCAGTTCCTTTCTCAGTTAATACCACCTGGAATTAACACCTTACCTGCATACACCGAAAAAGACCTCCGTGACAAACAGTTAGATGATGGAACGCTCTCTCTTGTCCTGTATTATGTTGAGAGGCGATGGAGGCCTTCTAGGAGGGCAAGAGCTAAAGAGTCTGTCTCTGTCACAAGATACCTGAAACACTGGGACAAACTTACTGTAATAAATGGTGTCCTGTACAGAGTTTCAAAGGCCCCTAAGACTCTAGAGCAAAACGGTCCCGATATGTTGTTCCTGGCTCTCTCAAAGAAGTCGTCCTGAAAGGAATTCACGACGAGGCCGGTCATCAGGCCCAGTCCAGGACCCTTAGTTTAGTAAGAGAGAGGTTCTTTTGGATAAACATTGACAGAGATGTGAGAGACTATGTTCGCCATTTCCAGCGATGCATTGTCAGTAAGACAGCTGAACCTGCAGTGAGAGCTCCTCTGGAGAGTATAACAACAACTAGACCACTGGAGCTCGTGTGTATTGATTTTTGGTCGGCTGAAAACTCCTGTAACAAGTCCATAGATGTCCTAGTAATAACAGATCATTTTACGAGTGGCTGTAAAGACCAGATAGCCAAGCAGGTAGCGAAAGTTCTCTGGAACAAATATTTCTGTGTCTTTGGATTTCCGGAAAGTATCCACAGTGATCAAGGGACTAATTTTGAGAGTCGACTGTTAAGTGAGCTCCTCATGATCTCGGGTGTCAGAAAATCACACACTACCCCCATCATCCAATGGGAAATGGCAGTGTGGAAAGATTCAATGGAACTTTAGGCTCTATGATCCGCGCACTGTCTCTTGAAGCTAAGGCTGACTGGTCACGCCGTTTACAAACATTGACATTCATGTACAACTGCACAGCCCATGAAACAACGGGCTACCCGCCCTTTTACCTCATGTTTGGCCGTGTCCCTCGCCTACCTGTAGACGTTTTGTTTCATACTGTCCTACATGATCCTAATGTGACGAGCTATGCCAAGTATGTGACTTCTCTCACCAATGATCTAAAGGAAGCTTTGTTAATCGCTCAGGAACATGCTGTGAAGGAGCAGAGAAGACATGATCATCTGTACAACAGGAAAGTTCAGGGATCCAGTATCGAAGTTGGGGATAGAGTGCTTTTAGCCAACCAAACAGAGAGGTAAAAAGAAACTCACGGATAAGTGGAAATGGACCATTTACACAGTTGTGGACATGAACGCTGAAACACATATCTACAAGATCTGTGACACAGTCACTGGCCGGGAGAAGGTGGTTCATAGGAACTTGCTTATGCTTGTTAACTTCCTTCCTCTGGATGATGCAGCTAAATCTTCACCTCAATGTACTGCTGATGTAGGCGATGTATTTGGGGCTCAGTTTGAGAGAGAGAGTGAGAATGGTTGCAGGTCTGGTGAAAACTGTGATGTTGGCAGTCTGGGCGACTTACCTGCATGCTCGACAGATGATGTGAGTCTCTTGTCTGATGCGGAGGCTATGGATTCTGAAAGGAGGACCATAGAATGGATTACACAGTTTTCTACACCAAGTTTGTCTCAAGTGGATGTTACTGATGTGGCGAGTGAGACCTCTAGACTACAAGAGGCTTTTACCTCACCTGGCAACATCATGATGGAACAGTCTGTGACCTGTGATTCTGTACCCATAACTGACATTGCTGTTGACATAAGACAATCAGAAGTCGCACCTGAGAATACAACACAAACACACA
>JAAGKR010004123.1:5982-65466 GCA_011419295.1 Clarias macrocephalus
AAGACGAACCAACATGTTTAATCAATTTTACCTCTAGAAACAAGCAAGGTCTTAAAATACAAGTACTGTAGTACTCATATGTTTGGTCTGCCGAGCATCACATGATCACAACTGAGCCAATCGTTCCTCTCTCTTGCGCACTGTGGGATTGTGGGTAATCATCATTCATGCAGGTGTGTACTGTTTACTATAATATTGTGACCATATGTGTGCATGTGCGTAAAGCATTTTTTAAGGTTTTGTGTCAATGTGTTGTGACTGTTTTTTAGTAAATGTAATCCAACAATGCGCCTCTGTGAAGAAAAAGGTTAAAAAGGCTGTAGCAGTGTGGGAGATGAATCTATTTAATAACAATACAATGTCTTATTTCCTCAAAAGGAGGCAAAAGCAAGTTTCATTAGAAAGGTTCTTTATGAAAGGCACATAAAAAAGAAAAAAAAAATCCAGTGACCAGACAGAGAGCAGTTATTCTGTGTGTGTGTGTGTGTGTGTGTGTGTGTGCGCATGTGTGTGTGTGTGAAAGTTGTCCTATACAATAACCCCCCCCCCCCCTCTCTCTTGTCTCACACCAGCCACAATTCTTTAATAAACCGGGACTAGTGATGAAATATCTGGTGAATAAAGGCATAAAAGCAATTGACATTTACAGACGGTTTTAATCACACTACAGTGATGAGACTCTTAGTTGCAGTAAATAATTTATATGGTGTAAACCTTTTAAGAAGCCATACATTTGTGAATAATGTTCCCGTGAACATTCAGTGAGTAGAATGCCTGATTAAAAATCGATGGATAACTTGTTGCCGAATTTCAGAAGAGACGCCTCTGTCTGAGTGAACTGTACACTCAATCATTCACCAACAGCACTTGCACGTTACAGGAACTCAGCTGAGAGTTATTGGTGCATTAAGGGAGTTCCTGGGAGGCCAGACTTTCAGACGTGAAGCAGGCAGCTTGATCATGGCTCTGGCGTACTGAGAAAACTTGATGACAAATGCATTTGTGCAACAGGGCATTATATAGAGATTTTGGGAGTTTTTACCCTCATAACTTTGATCACAAGTCTTGGATTAACTAAAATGCAGCTCATATTACAAGTTATCTTTTTGTTATAATAATAATGTTGGTTGAAAATTTATCACAACCTCAATAAAGCATTTTGAATTTCACTAATAGCCCCTGACACATGCCATTAACATTAAGATATTAACTTCTTTTAAGCTGACATCTAATTTCTTTCAGAAAGAAGTTATCAATATTAGCTTGCGGTATAGCTGCTCATATGTTAGCAAGATTGAATCAAATAATGAGAGCCTAATTATATGGCATTATCCTGTGATGTGATACAATCGTCCCCACCCATCCCTATCACCTGATGTTGATTAGTCAGAAAAATGGAAATCCATTTGCAGAGGGATTCTCCAGGCACAGAGATTTTTACATTTTAATGCTGCTATACAGTAGATTATTATACATTTTTAGAACAATTTATTAGGTTCATCAAATAAATCTGTACTGGGGGGTTCTTGGAATTTATTTTACAATTAACAGAGTATCCTGTGGCAAAATGATTAAGAACCCATGTCTGATGTACATCATAGGAATAGACCAGGGGTGCTCCAAGTCCAGACTGTCTCTACACATACTCAACTGATGAATACCATTTATTAAGTTATTAAGGAGGTGTATTAGAGAAAAGATATATAAGAAAAGATGTCTACTAAACAAATACAATAATGATTCAGTATATTGATTTTCTTTGCTTTTGATGCAGTGTAATCTTTTCATCTACATTTAGACTGGATTATACATGCAAATACATTGTGTTCTGGTTGAGTAAACAACCAGAGGCCTCTCTTTGAGATAATCGTCCTGAAAGGTAAGCATTCCTGTGTATAAAGCCCTCTTTAAATGCACTTACATATGCCGGGTAGTGAAGGAATTTTAGATTAATCATGCCCGTTGCCAGGTTTTCCAAAGAGCCCAACAAAGAGGGTCTTTTATGTGCAATTCTGAAGTTAACACACTCCACCCAAGTCACTGAAACCTTTTTCCATCTAGACATTCTCCTCCCTCAGCCATTGGTCTGTTTATGGCCTGTGAGGGTTGGGAGTTGGCACCATTGACACATGCTGAGAATCACCTCTTTGCTTTTTCTTTGCAAAACCACATGTCAACAGGGATAAGAAAGCCTCCTGCAGATTTAGACAAGTCCACTGGTGAAATACAGAGACACAGTCATTGGAGGACAACGTCCTTGGCCCAGATGACTAAAATGGAAAAATCAGGGAATAACCCCTGTTCAGAGGTCCGTTAGTGTATAGTAAAATAGTTTCGGCCTCTTGCAGTCTGGTATTCACTTAGCGAGAATTTAAGTGTTGTGTGTCTGTCTGCTATAGCCTCTGCTTTAAATGCCATGAGCATGCTCGTGAATGTCACTGATCTTTTTTAGTTCTGCAGAAAGCAGACAGAACCATTCTTTATAAGGACAGCACCTCTTGAACTAGAAGCCATTTAGCAAATGTTTCCTCTCACTACCTTAGCATGTTTTACATTCTTTGACATTTTATTTCTTTCTAAAATAAGTGTTAAGGTATTGCATACAGTGCCGTATAGCTGAATGTTTGTGAAATTAAGTAAACTATTTTTTTTCGCACAACTGCAAACATGTAGAGATAGCACCCAAATTTACCACATACCCTACTCACACCAGACTCACACGTGTGCAAAGCCTCACTGTCTCTTTAACCATAAAGCTGTCTATTTTATGAACACCCATATTTCCAGTGTTTACATTATCAAAGGTTAGCATATGCCTGTATTCCTCTTGTTCCCCCAAGTGTGCACCCATTATATTGATTTAAGACAGTAAGTGCTAAGTAAAGTAAATGGCATGACTGCATTGTACTGCACACTGTGTTATTTCTTATATTCCATATTAGTGAACTAAGTGCTGATTTGGGATCGTCTTGTCCAGCTCTGAACCTGCCACTATTTCAGCAATGTTTTTCTTCCAAGGCCCTCTGAACCTGTGACTTCTCAGATCAACCAGCTTTCCCATTCTTAAGGCTACTGGTTTAAGAATGACTTGACCAAACAAGAGTATGACAGAATCCATATGTCTCTGCTCTCACGTTACACCCTGAGAATATCTAGCAGGATAGCCTACACTGCTTTCTATAGCACAATTTTTTTATTTATGCTTTGCCCATTTATGATTTTGTATGGACGCTTAATCATTTGAAAATTCTCATTAAGGTTTAGCAATGTAAATTTTTTTGGACGTTTCCACATCTATTTTTGTGGAGTACTGTACATGGCTATCAATCAAACAAGGGCCAATCAATCTAACAACAACAATAATAATTCTACAGAAGATTTATTTTGCACATTTGTTTAAGGATTTGCAGCACACTAAGTAGTAACAGAATGAGGCCATGAGGGCTCCCTGAGATGTAAGACAATCAATCACTTCACCGTCAACAAACCTGAGAGATCAGTCAGATTGGGGAAGACAGCATCTAAACATACCAGTTCACCATAAAACTCTACATCCATGAGTCCCCCAGATCTGCTCCTTTATCTAAGGCAAATCTATTCACAGAAATGCTTGGCTAAATAAATAGGGTTTTAGACTAAGACTAAGTGTGTGTGTGTGCATGTGTGTGTGTGTGCGTGTGTGTGTGTCTGTGTGTGTGTGTATGTATTTGTGTGTGTGTATATGTGTGTGTGTGCGTGTGTGTATGCGTGTGTGTGTGTGTGTGTGCACTCTGCGATAGAATGACATCCTGTCCAGGGAGTACCCTGCCTCGTGTCCTAAGTATCCTGGGATGGGCTTCAGGCCCCCACGACCCTGTATCCAGGATAAGAAGTATAGAACATATGAACAAATTAATGAATTAATTATCAGCGTCATTCATCTGAAGTTATTTTGCCTTATATGTTCAAAGGTGAATGGTGTCCATATTAAGAATACTTGTCTATTACTTTCAAAATGCTAAAAAAAAAAAAGAAGAGACAATGCATTTCAGCTTTTACCTTTAATTTACAGAATAATTTTTCATTCTTCTTCATTTTTTATACATTTTAGAAGGACACTGAACCAGATAAGAATATGCTGTCTGTTTTTCCCTAATCACTATAAAGCCTTCACTTTTTCATTTTGTAAATATCATGTAGTCAACATGAATAAGCCATTAATCAGCAAATAAATATACAGTCAATGGGTTTCATAGATAAGAGTAATAAAGAGGGGTTTGGTTACTGTCAAGATAAACTCCGTTAAATCAACAGCCTCATGTTTACATGGTGAGATACAATTAGTGAGTTCTTGAGTATAATAAGTGCTACAGGTCAGACAGAGGGATACTAGAAGAAACTAAGTGAGCAGGCATTTATCGAGTGGCCATTTAGCTGTCATTTCTTGTTTTATGCACCAGAGTAGCAGATGGACCCATGCTAAACTGATTATCCATGATTAGTTAAGGTCAATTATAAGGAAGACACTTGACTATTTTGAGAAATGGTGCCTCTGTGACAAACCCTGGCCTGGATAAAAGCTTTGATTGTCTTCCTCCATGGAGAAAAAAAAAAGTTTCCACTTCATCACCCAGCAATGTTTTAAACCTGGTTTAGCGCTGCAGTTTGACAAAAGCAGAGGAAGTACTATAGCCTGTGGTTCACTACAGCATTCCAGGCGTTAGCGCTTCAGCTAAATTGCCCTGCAGGGAACTAGAGAGCTACAAGACGGCCATAAAACCCCTCAGCTCTTACATTTGCACAATACTAGGAGAAATTTTCCTCATGCCTATAGAGAGAAATGAATAAAGGTGAATATATTGGAATGTGGTGATAATATCTCCAGTTTTGGGACAACTTATTAAATTACCTCCATTACCTTACATTATTGATTTAATGGGGTTAAGGTTGTTCATAAAAGAATGCTGGTGGGAAATTCAGAGCGATTTTATAAGCACAAAAGCAGTGAGACATAAAGTGTTCTTTTCATTGACATTTTTTAGAGTGGTACAGTGTATTAACTTCACCACTTAGCATTTAAACATAAACAGAAGGGAGTCCAACGTCTGTTGCTAAAGCCAAAATGTTTTTGCCTGAATGCTATGTTGAGTCTTCAACCTTTACCAAAAACAACACTCATGTCTAACCCTATGTCTGGTACAGACTGTCAGTCTTTGCATATACTGTTCAGAAGTGGTCGGAAGGAACACTTTCATTAATGTTAAATTTGTTAATATTTTGTTAAATGCACATGATAGTTTTGTACCTGAGAATCCATTAACTTAATAACCTTTCCCTCCAGCTGCCTAGCACACAGTATGACTGCAGATCGAGCCCTACTATCCGATATCACCCCAATGAGGATGGGTTCCCTGTTGGTTCCTCTCAAGGTTTCTTCCCACTGCCATCTCAGGGAGTTTTTCCTTGCCACCATCACCTTTAGCTTGCTCATTAGGGACTATCTGATCATTTTGATGTATACGTATTTCCTTACACATTTCAAACTCATTTCCCTAATTCTGTTTTGATTCTTTAAAGCTGCTTTTTGACAACATTCACTGTTCAAAGTATTCAAAGTGCCTTAAAAATACAACTGAAATGAATTAAATTGACATCTTAAAAATCACAAAATTAACACAATAAGACTTAACATATGCAACCATAACATTTATAGAATTTATAAAAAATACAAAATTTACAGTTTGCCTCCAGAATACAAGACTTAGTGTATCACTCAGTGGTAAATTTACCACTTGACGAGTTGACCACCATAGAACACCACAGACACCCAGATTACTAGCCACTATAAATTTAGTCTTGCTTGTTATAACCATTTTGGACCAACACATCTAATATTCTTTCATACCCAGTACCTAATATGTGTATGACATGATATGATATGATATGAGATATGATATGATATGATATGATATGATATGATATGATATGATATGATATGATATGATATGATATGATATGATATCATATCATATCATATCATATCATATCATATCATATCATATCATATCATATCATATCATATCATATCATATCATATCATATCATATGAATTAACTAGCTTGCCATTGGCAAAGATAATCTTCACGGTCTTATTTGAAAATACTCTAAACTGCACAAATACAAATTAATTCACAAAAATGCTTTGCTATATAAATAGGTTTTAGCCAATCCGTAAACACAGAAATGTATCTGAGCCCCAAACATTAATTGGAAGGCTATTTCATAACTTTGGGGCTTATACAACTGTTTGTTTATTAGTTTTCATTCATTGTCTGGTAAAATACAAATAACGTAAAATAATATTTACACCAAGTTTTGTATGGCAATATTTTAATGAAAATTGACAGATGACTTGTCACCAACTTGTGGAAGAGACGCATCTGTCTGTGGGAACAGTACACATCTCAGCTGATCCTCTTCAATCAAAGGATGCAGGCTTTTTTCTTAATACCACATATTAAGAAAAAACTACAGCAGGGGGCATTGTTAAAAGCATTATATAATTTGAAATTAAAATCAAATTGAATTAAATTACACACAATCAAATCACCAACACACATTACAGAACATTGCTGGGAGTTATTGCCACATTCCCTGTATAGTCCTGACCTTGCTCCAAGCAATTTCCTCATGTTTGGACCATTAAAGGAGCTCCTGAGATGTCTGAATTACAGACAGGAAGCAGGAAGTCCGACCATGCTTAATAGAATGAACACAACAGGGTTTTTTGAAAACATTACATTAATTAAACCCTTATACTTAATTTAAACCTTCATATCTCTATAGTAGGATTGAAGATAAAGCATAGGTTTTGCAGAGGGCAGACTCTGAGATTGGCAGCGTACATTTAAGGAATTATATAGGTGGATAGTATTTGCTACATAAAAGTCATGTCATTTGAAATGGTCAAAAACATGCAAATAGCTGTCTAAAAATCAGATTACTGTATATTCATACTGCATATACACTCACCAGTCATTTGAATAGAAATAACTACATCATGCAATAATTTATTAAGCTTCAGAAAAAGAGCGATATATAAAGTCTTTCAGATACATTTTGTTTCATCATTATGTGAAAAAAATGTCATTTCATTTGTCTATGATCTGCCTGTTAATGCCAGGTTAGTATGTCAGATCCTCCTGAGATTTCAAAACATTTCAGTTTCTTGAGAGGTCAAGAGAAGTGCCAAGGCTAAAAGGAAAGATACAGTAACTGAAATAGCCACACTTTAGACCTGAGGTGAGCAGAAAAGCATCTCAAGATGCACAAATCCTTTTTGAAAACCTTTAAGTAGATGTACTGCACCAGGAGAAGGCCACATCTTGTTCCACTCCTGTCAGTCAAGAACTGGAACCCGATATGTGCTTCTGCTGTTGTGTATGATTTTGCTTATATTAGAAATATTTGTGTTTGCATGTAAGAATATTCCTCTGTTTTAACTCTGCGATCGTGAGGGAATGCTGTTGATCTCCTGGAATGTGTTAGGTCTACACATTCCATACACTCCTCCAGTGTCACCACTGATATCAGCCAGGTTCTCTGCTCTACCTTTGACAACCAAAGACAACCTCCAGAATCCTATGTATCCTTAACCGAGTAATAACTAGTCCAAATGCTATCAATTTTAAACAGAAATGCAAATCTATGTTGTTTTTGTGTTTGCATTACTTGCAACCTCCCCTACTGATTTCAGCTACAGCTGCATTTAACCTTCCTGTTCAAGCAATTAGTGTGTTATGTGGTCTGATAGTGTTCCTGTCTGGAATGTCTTGCATCAGAGATAGAGATGCTAGACTCCTTTACTGGTTTGGGAAGCTGTAGCATGCAGGCTAAGTGCATAACACAGCCTGATAAGAGCAGATAAATCCACTCCACACACGGGTCGGAAACTTTCTTCACTTTATTCTTCACTGAAAGGACTAAAGTTTTTTTTCCTTGAGAAAACAAAAGGTGTAAATTTGAAGGATGTTTTCCCTTCTAATTTTAAGTTTGAACTAATATAATAAGAATAAGAATAAGAATAAGAATCTAATAAAACAGAATAGTGCAGTTTTGGGTTTTCATTTTTAAAATCAAACCATGCTATAAAATATATATTTAATTAAAACTAATGTGTCTAACTATCTATTGTGCTATTTTTATTCTGTTAGGACATTCCTGGCTGGTTAAATTATGTGTAGTATGAATGATCCTCTTTATTTCTACCAAGCAGTGAGCCAAGTCAGGAAGGAGGAATACATGTGTCACCGGTTCTTGTGCTTACAAAAGAGGAAGTTTTTTCAGCCTCCATATAGATGACCCTCCACACGTCAAAAGCCAAATATGTCTTCATATCCTTCCATGTCCAAAGGACAGTTTGATTAAATAGTCTTTGCTTATCTTTTGAGCATGATGTTAGTTTTGTTCTATTTTCTCATTATCTTACTTTAACAGAAATTCTTGCCTAGCACTTCAACTGAAAGCAGAAGTAAAAATAATTTTTTTTAAAATGTGTATTTGATTTCTCTGCTGACCCTGTCATTCCTGGTGTGACAGCAGAACCGAAGGCAACAGAAAGGGGGATGGTGTTGAGGAAAGAGAGAATGGGTTAAACTTTCAACCGCTTATACAAAGGGGCCTTCTTTATTTAGCCTATCCCTTTGCTTTTTTAACTTTCGGTAACTCTTTCTTTGTATGGGACGGTTTAGGGTTTCAAGCTGCCACTGTGGGGCCCTTTAGCAAGGCCCTTAATGCTACCAGCTTCAGAGAACCTGTATTTCTCTCTATGTATATTACAAACAAATCTTCTAAAGACAAGATTTTGAATGTGAAATGTAAATGTTAACCTTCTGATTGTATTTGACACAATCACTTTTCACACCAGGAAACAATGCTAGCTCATGAGCACCATTCATGACCACAAAAATGTGCGGCACCGACTGAGAATAAAGCAAGGTGCATATGGTAAACATTAGGAGCAACAGAGCTGCCTCATTAAAGAAAAGGGATTAACCAACAAACCAACCAACCAAAAAAAAAAGTTGTTTATTTTTTTCCCACAGTAGTCATTAGTGTCTTGCATGTGCTGCATACACTGTGCATAAATGGCCACTTTTATTGTATTACTTAAGGACCGCAGACATTGTGCGGTTAGGCTTTTGCACGCACAGAGTACAGGTGTTCGCTGATTTGATTAGTAGCAACTAAAACAGTAAATCCTATCAGTATAATGTTATGAAACTCTAACTTGCGTTGCCACTATTTCCAAATGACAATTTAGTAATGAAAAGACAAAATATTTGTCTGAGTGCCTCTTGGCCAGTGCCGTATTTTAGGTGCAGACCTTTAATGCAAGTTATGCCATTACAAAACCCTGATAAAATCATAAAATATTTACATTAATTCATGCATTTTTTA
Organism: Clarias macrocephalus; assembly: GCA_011419295.1. NCBI lineage: Eukaryota > Metazoa > Chordata > Actinopteri > Siluriformes > Clariidae > Clarias > Clarias macrocephalus. Next base: position 15,421 of record JAAGKR010004123.1, read on the forward strand.
TAATACTCATCCTGTTTATAGGGTCACTGGGGCCTGGAGCCTGTCCCAGGAGACAGGGCACGAGAGAAGGTACACACTAGACAGGGCATCAATCCATTGCAAGGGCATGCACAATGGGCAATTTTAGAACGTCAGTTAACATAATCTGTGGAAGGAAACCGGAGTATCTAAAGGTAACTCCTGTACACCTGTCTGCACCTCCTAGTTCCAGTGAAGGAATTATAATGCTTCAGAGTATACAAAGACATTCTGTACTGCTGTGTTTGATGGTTAGATGTCCACATACTTTTGGGCACTTGGTAATGTTGCTTTAGTGATAACATTATGATGCAAAAAATTATAACATGATAAATTTCAAACAAAAAGCAATGCGTAAGTTAAATGCAAACATTCTAACTGGTGAGTGTGGGATTTGTGTACAGTATAGAGTATGATAATTGTATGCTTAGAAATGTGCTTTATTGTGAAATCTGTCCTGCTGTTCATTTATCCTATCCCACAGCAAACTTCATGAACACAGCCATGAGCCAGGAATCGAACCCTTGACACTGGAAATGCAAGGTGAAAGTGCTAACCACTAATCCACTCTGCCACTTTGCGTTATTACTTATAATTATAAACAGTATTTCCTTCATTGCCTTTGTTGAAGCTTGTAATATCAAGCTGAGACAGAAAACAGAATAAACATTAGAGACTAATAAGATTAAACTCTCTTTCGGCTGCTCCCTTCAAGAGATTGCCATAGCGTACAACTTTGCACAGGTTTTATGCCGGATGCCCTTCCTGACAGAACCCTCCCATTTTATCTGGGCATGGGACCAGCACTGTATGCAGTGGCCAGGAAGTATTGGGTAAGTATTGGTGTGGCAACCCACCGACAATTTGAACCTGGATCCTCTGGATAATTAAAGATTATCTCTTTAAACGAAGCTTCATCATATTAACAGTTATAATTTTTCTCCATTAAATAACAACACATTCATATCATGCCCTATGTACATTAATATAAAGCCTGCAGCTGGCATTATTGTTAAAGCCATGTTGTAACAAATATAAACAATTAGTGATGTGGTATTATCTACAGTACATATTAGTTAACAAACCCTTTTAATTCCATACATGCCGTACATTCCCTAGAATGTGGCCAACTCTTTGCTTTTCTCCCTAATGACGTGCACTACTAACAACAAATGTTAACAACTAGGCATTGAGTGTCTATAAGTAGAGAAATCTATTAGGTTTCCTGGACTGCAACTGCCAACCATTTCCACAATTTTGCCAGCAGAGTAAATATTAGCTCTGTCACTAGGCTGTTTCTCAGTAGAAAAAACTGCTTGAGCTTTTCACCCATGTAGGCATAACTGTCATTTCCCCACTTTCCCATGAGCATTTTAAATTTAGTTAGTTAATCCTTTCCTTTTCTGATTAACATTTTGTCAGTATTTAATGCATGTAGAATCACAGAAGGTGATCTACATATTCAGCCTACACCTTTAACAGTTAATTCAATGTAGTGCAAACTGGAGATTTGGGTTTAAGCTGATCTGAAGAGCAGCTCCTTCTCTCTGAGAAAGCAAAAAGAGAGAGAGAGAGAGAGAGAGAGAGAGAGAGAGAGAGAGAGAGAGAGAGAGAATTGTACGGGAAGGCAGATGTCACTGCATTTGATTGAGTGTATTTATGTAAACGTGAGGAGCTTGTGTGTGGTCATGCAAAAGCCATGTCTGAGAGCAACATGTGGGGCCGCGCACTGTCGTTTAATGATCTGTCTGAAACCTGACTGAGCTTTATAGCCTCAGTACAGCTCCTATTTAGTTGGGACACTTCCTTAAGCACCACTGCTGTGATTTAGTAGAAAATATATCAAAGTAATTCAGAATACCAGAATAGTGACATGCATCCCGTTCCTGAATGTCTAAAATAACAAGCTTAAACAGTCCCAACAACTTCTTAGGCCACAGCTAATTGGAAAGGCATGGCTAGATAAATGAATATTTGATTTATGAAGAGATCACAGATCATCCAAAGTTTATTAGTGTACAGTGTGGGATCAAAAAAGCTGTGTTTTCTCTGTGTCAGTAAAGGAAATAGAATATACTTTTCATTGCTTGGTTATCAACTGAAGCTTTAATGCTTCTCATGAATTCCACAATCAAACTGAAACTTTGAACATTCAGAATGAAAGTGGTAAAAATCCAGGAAAAGCAGGATCATGCTGTTACACAGCACATTTGATGAACTACACTCGATGTTGCAAGGCTTTAAAAACACAGTCTATAGTGCTGATATTAATGGTATGACTCTGAAGAACAAAAAAATTTATCAGATTATGAGACAGAGCAGAGTACATCAATTTGACACATGAACAAATAACACATGATACAGTTGAATGTGATGTTGCTGTTATTAAAAGATTAAAGAGATTTAAAAAACTTTAAAAGATGTCTGTTTGTCAGATTTAAGGTCAAGTTGTGTTGCCTGTGAAAGCACTGAAGGAGGATTAACACACATTCCACAATTTTCTTATCTATCGTCAGCTCTGCTTAGCTGCTCATCTTAAACAACTTGTGTTTCATCCAAAGCCACTGACCTGACTTTTTCTCCCAAAATTCCGAATTCCTCCCAGTCTGAATGCTAAATCCAGGGGATCTTTAGAAGCTATTTTGGTCCCCCTAAAGTCAATCCAGGATATCAGTTCAGGTCTACTGTAATATAAATTATGTATGTATGAATTATGTACATACTAAATATCAGCATGGCTGTAAAGTGGTAAAGCAGTGCTGATATACCGTACAACAGCATGACCTCAAGTGTGATATTGATTTTATTGATTACAGTTCCACAAACACCATTTATTATCAACAGAGTATGATTTGTTTGTTTATTTAAACAGTTTTTTTGCTCCACCAACACATGTCCTTCAACAACTGGCAGAACTAAATAACTGTGTCTGGTGGAGCCAGCAACTAACAGTTAGTGTATTCTTACGTAGGTGTTGGACAGTCCTGAGAAACTTACGTGATTTACTTTATTTTCCACTTTAGAAATTCCGCTTTAGAACATCAGCTCCATTAACTGCAAAGCTAGTGAGCTATGTAAGGCTTCGTTTCACACACCAAGTAGTACTCTTGATCAGAGATTAGAGATGGATTTGTTATTCAGCCTTATTACAGTATAAGCTAGTTAACTTTGTAGCTCATGTTAGCCATGAACAGAAAAACACAGATGGTTCAGAGGCGATTCTGAATGACTTAAAAGCAATTACTAACTACTTGTGTTATTAAAAATAACAACTTTCTTTCTGAAAGTGCTTTTGTGACTAGTTTTGAATGTGGGTTTTGGCAGGCAGTTGTTCCTCAGTATGGCTTTCTGGGATATTTTTGGGATAATTTATTTGACAGCACTCTTCACCACCATCAAAACACCAGCTGAGGAAGATTTTGGTGTAATTGGCGGTGATCTGCGCAAAGTTGCGGTAGATGTTTTTTTTCCCAAGGTATTCTGAAGGTAAAAGGGCAGTAACTACACTTCTGATCAGTCTCAGAAATCATTGTGAGTCTGATCTGAGGTTTTTATGTTTTAGTGAAATCAAAGTGATTCCAGGCCATCTTCGCCAGTGGGAACCCTTGTTGAACCACAGCTTTGTGGCGGTGGGTGAGAAGGGGCTCAAAGAGTGAAAAAATGTCTAATTTTATTCAGCTCCATCTACTTAAATGATAGAAATCTGATGTTTTTTTGAGAAATGTTACATAATGCAGCCTTACATGTAGTTCCAGAGAGCTACAAGAGGCAAAGTGAATAAGAGCTGTTCTGGAGACATGTGGAGAGAGAGAGAGAGAGAGAGAGAGCAGAAAGGTGGGTGGGGGGTGTGAGAGAGAGAATGAGAGAGAGTGTGTGAGAGAGAGAGAGAGTGAGAGAGAGTGAGAGCTCCTGTTCGTCATCGCGCCTCAGCAGTAGTTTTGTTCCTCCTGGCTCGCCACACTCGGCCACCATGTGGATGCTGAAGCTTTGGATACTCAGTTTTGGCGAATGACAGAAAATAATTGAAACATGAGGTTGTGAGACTTTTCGAAGGGACTGTATTAGAGTTCGGAATAGTGCGTAAAACGGACTTTGTAAAGCCCTGAGCTGTGAATCTGTTCCGCACTGACTCTGTGGATCATGGCGCACAGTTTGCTTGTTTGTTTTGTTGCACTGCTGCTGCATGGATGTGTTTGGGCAGCGGGATCTCACACACCAGGCACACACACTCAGCACCCGCGCGCCGTCAGCAGGCACAGGTGAGGACACACACACACACACACACACACACACACGCTCTTGTAAAGATAGAATAAGTGTCTGTAAACTTAAGTGTCTGTCATGTAAACGTGCAGCATGAGAAAAGGAAAGAGAAATAAAGGAAAAGCAGTTGTGTGAGGAGAGGATGAGTGGACATGTAGTAGATGAAAACACAACACTGTAACATGAAAAGTGAAAATGTTACATTTCATGGACCCCATGTTTTCACACTTATGAACCTCATGGATATTTGAAGCTTTGTGTGCATGCTTCACACACCAGCACTTCTACATCATCAAGACACATCCACAGCAGGTTAGGTGCAAATTTCAAAGTGTTCACCAACCAGCAGGATGGGAAATATCACTTATTTGCTTATGCTTACAATATGGATGTAGAAATAATGCAGAATATTAAATCTTTAAGGTATTGAGCATTTATTTTATTTGCAATAAAAAAAATTATAAGAAATTCCAGATTTTCCAAGTACAGTAGTCTCAGATGCTTGGATCTCCCCACTGAAACGTGTTTCATGTGCAGTACAGTTTTTTTTTTTTAATTAAAAAAATTAACTACACATTAACAAGTTGAGGAAGGCTTGTTAATAATAAACAAAAAGTTATTAGCACTAACTAAGCTTATTATAAATATAAAACAAGGAAATATAAACTATACATGCATGTGATTTTAGATAGTTATTGAATGATTGTATGAATAAATTAGCCCTTATAAATGATTTTTGTTTGTTATTTTCTAGATTTCAGCCCTGTTCTTACTTTGCGAGTGAAGGCTAGAAAGACTATTAAGCAGCACAGACAAGGGAACTATGATACTAAAAATATATAGAAATTTGTTATACGATACAAAATATACAAAAATTAAACAATATAATAATATAAACAATATAAAATACAATACATTTTGCAGCCTGATTGCTACAAGGATAGATAAAATTCAGTATATCTGTGACTATTCATAGTCATCAATCTTTTAACAGGCTCCACTCATGTCAGCCAAAAATAAGAACCTGAGGCTGTCATGGGCACAGACTCACCCAAACTGGACAGTTGAAAATTAGTCAAAAACACCTGGTGTTCTGGAAAAGGATCTGCCCCGTGATAGCCTCAGATTCCCTGTTAATAGCTGACAGGGGTGCATTCTAGGATGCTTTTCTCCCCATACATGTAAAGAATGAATATTTCAGTCAGATTCCTATCAGTCTGATCATTCTCTTCTGAGCTCTCTTACGGTATTAGCAAGGTGTTTCAGATTGCAGATTCTCTGCTCACAGACTGTTTTCTGTCCCCAAGGGATCAGCAGTTTCTGAAAAACTCATACCAACTCATATCATCTGGTACCAACTCTCCAGGGTTAAAGTCACAGAGATCACATTTTCTCCACATTCTAAAGTTAGATTTGAACATTAACTGAAGACCTGTATCTTCAGGATTGTGTGCTGCCATGTGATTGGCCCTATAGATAAATGATGGGGAGTGTACATCTTACTTATTAAATAGAAAGAAGTCATTGATGAGGACTAAACTTACCTATTTATGTATTTACAAAATACATTTACTGTATATTTCTAATGAAATGCATTAAAATGCATTAAACAAGTGTGTGATGTGTGATGTGGAAGGCAGAACAAGTGCGGAACAGTTTGCTCAGAAGTTGCTAAGGGTAAACAGTCACCAAAGCTCACGAAATACACATCACACATTGCAGAATACTTTTAGAGGAGTGTATTGAATAATCACATGTATATACTGGCCAACACTGATCATAAATCTATGATTGAAATCTGTTCCAAAAGCATCAAAGCAATCAGTATTGAAATTGACATGATAGAGCAGAAGAGAAGAAAGTACATTAGTGTCCTTAGCTAGACCCCTGAGCCGAGATTTTCTGTTCTTTTTGAGAAAGAATGCCAATTCAGAGTGTCTGTTGGATCTGCGTTTATTTTAACAGCTGTGTGAAGTATTACATTGTGAGCAGTACAGTAGCTCTTAAGCTGTTAACTCCCCTTTCTCTCTCTCTCTTTCTCGCTCTCTCTCACTCACTCACTCTCTCACTCATTCTCTCTTACTCTCTTTTGTCATTTTATGTGCTTGAGTCTGTGTTTGGGTCTCAGAAGGATAAATTGTGTTCATATTTCTGTAATTTCCTGTGTGGGGTAGAGATGTGTAAAACCAGCTCTGTGATCCTTTGTGACATTTAGATACAACACAACTGTCTTCTTTGGCAGAAGGAACATCTGGCAAGAGTTTAGGCTTAACACTATGCATGCAGTCACAAAGCTTAGACAGTTTGTAGCCTATACAAACAGGCTCTGGCCCTCTTTAAGGTCTTGGTAAGTGAGGTTGTTTTGTAGCTTAGGGAATGAAATAAGAACATTATTCCATGATTTTAAACCTGACCAAACTGAAAGCAAAGGGAAAAACAGAAGCTGAAAACAACAGCAGGAAAAAATAGGTCTTCTTCCTCAGAAATGATCTTTGCTAAAATCCATTAATATTACAGGAAGGTTGTGTAACAAGAATTATGAAACCTAAGAAGTGTTTAGTTATACTTTTAGTTTCACTTGGCTATATTCAGAGTTCAGTTCAGCATGTGTAGTGAGGAATTAATAGCTGCTAAGACCGTGTTCTGACATTAATAGTGTACATAGATTAAGCACTTTTTAATAAACTTTTTGGATTCTTTTTTAAAATATCATCTGCAGTTTAGAGCAATATTAAAACGAGCAACACTGTATGTCACTTTAATGTACCCAAAGTAAGTCATGCTCAGTGCTACCAAATCACAAGATTATGAAAAAAAAAAAAAAGCAAAGATGAGTATTAATCTGTTTAAACTACAACGATTGATGCCAATTTATTATGTTTTATTCAATCAAAATTTTCCGGCATTGATTTGCCAGGAAGTATGGAATATGGAATATGGAATATAGAAGTTCCAAATCTGAATTGGGCCACTGACATAATTTACAAATACAATATAACATAAGAAAAGAAGTAAAGTAATAACATAGTATGGTAGATACCGGTCTGGGTCAGATGGGTCTAATGGGTCTAACTCGGGTAAGAAAAGAAGTGATCATTAATTAGCCTTCAACAACAAACGAGATAAAAATTCTCATAATTGCTTTGCAAAGTCAATAAGTCAATAAATTTGGAAAAGTTGTTTTCCAAAATCCCAAGAAATGGGTTAAAACCCCAAGGTGTTGCACCACTGTTTTGGGCATAAAAAACACATAAAATATATCTAAGGCCATTGTTAAATACATAAATATGACACTATTAATTAATAATATTTAAACTTAATGTAAAAAGCATATTTTTTCCATGCAAAATATATTCAACTCCTCTTATTCAGTGACCTTAAAGGATAAAACTAAGCTGAATGAGTGCTTTTTCAGTTTATCATTTCTTCACAGCAGTACACATCTAATTAATAAGAACACTGATCTTATTTTGTTAATAAATAATATAATAAAATAACCTGTGTTTGTAGGCGGCACGGTGGTGTAGTGGTAAGCACTATCACCTTGTACCTCCAGGGTCCGGGTTCGATCCCCAGCCAGGCTCGATTCCCGTCTCTGTGTGCACGGAGTTTGCATGTTCTCCCCGTGCTTGGTGGGTTTCCTCCGGGTACTCCGGTTTCCTCCCACATTCCAAAGACATGTAGGTTAGGTTAATTGGCATTCCCAAATTGTCCGTAGTGTGTGAATGAGTGAGTGTATGTGTGTATGTCTGTGTGCCCTGTGATGGATTGGCACCCTGTCCAGGGTGTATCCTGCCTCGTGCCCTAAGTCTCCTGGGATAGGGTCCAGGCTACCTGTGACCCTGAATACAGGATTAAGCGGTATAGATGATGAGTGAGTGAGTGAGAACCTGTGTTCGTGCACACCATATTATTCATGAAAAATTTAGTGTTTGTTTATGATGTGTGCAGAATTCAATAAAAAATCTAAAAATAACACGATGTGCTAAATAAAGTGTTATTTTATAGGCTTCCCAATAATGAAGGTTAAATATCTAATATATACTGCATTACAGAAGTTGTCCCAACGCTATAAGACATCGTTTTTATTCAACGCCTCCACACAGTGGTGGAGAGCTGTTTGATGGCTGTAGAATATTGAAAGATCCAACCAAACTTTCCTTAGTGTTTACTTTATTCTCTCCTTTTTAACCACTGATTATGTGAATACATTTACTAATAACCAAATATACCCCATTTGAAACAATCTGACCTGATCTGGCCTGTTCAGAATAAATTTTCAGTGGGAATGACAGGTGGTAAACCTTTTATAATCCATTCAGTAGGTTAATAATCTGCACATGTTTGCCCCACATGGGAGTAACATTAGGTGACTTGACATGTTTCAAACAGGAACATTTTGCATACATTTCTGATCAATAAACAACCCTCTCATCAGACTTTACTTCAGACTTTCATCCACTGGATCTCTGGCTGAGGAAGGAGCTACAAATGGCTCAGAATTTATATGTAGTAAAGCATCTAACAAATCATAGATGAGGCTGAAACTAATAACTGTAACCAATTACAACGCATAGTGTGGGAATTATCAAATTTGGTGGAAAGCTTAACATAACGTCAAAGTTCTTCTTCTTTTTCTGTTATTTTTGGGAAAATTTAACTCTTAACAGAGAGCAAAGCCACTTTGCTCCATCAAAATAGTTATATTCTGATTAAATGCATTGTGCATATAAACCCACATCTTATTGTATTCATGTAAGCAGATAGAAACATTGTGCAACTGTAGATCTTTATTGACAAAGTAACTCATTACTCTGATTTTAGACAAGTTTTTATGCGTAATTGACAGATATGTATTCCTGTGGAGTAAAGAAGAATGCCAACCTCTAATTCAGCAGACCATACTCAATGCCTAAGCTGCTTTGTAACAGCCTTTATTTCAGTGCTGAGTTACTCACATCGATGGCCCTAGAGCAGGGGCACTGGCCTGATTTTGTCTTTTAAAGAATCGGTGACTGTCTCGCTCAGTAGGACAAAATCAGACAAGAGGCCATAAAAGAGGTCTTAAGTCTGACCTGTATGACCTCCAGACCTTAGCCTTTCTTCTAAACAAAGCAAATGGAAAAATCAAAAACTTTTGACAAGCCTTTGAAGACTTTGTATGCTTAATCAAGAAAATGTTTATGGTAAATTAACAGATCACAGAGGTCGCAGCTGTTTATGTGGTCGAGTTAGCCCATGCTTATGCTTCTTTTGTAGTTTGGGTGTGTGAATGCATTTAACATTTCCCCTTTAGAGTTTCTGAAGATTTTTGATTGCACATTTCTTGAAACAAATTGGAGTGGCTAGTGTTTATAAGAAATGGCCCCTGAATTTGCAGCATTATGTTAATGTCTCATGTGAAAAAATACTCAGTACATTTGAAATGCATTAAAATCTTCATAACACACTGCAAATACTACAAAAAAAAAGACACTTATTACAATTATTACACTTTAAATAATCAGGGATAAACATACTTGTTTTAAACTTACCTTTAACTTTAACGGTTTCGTTTGGCTTAAAATAGCAGAACCGCAAACAAATTTCTTAATATCTGTTTTATAACTACAGTATGACACTGTAACAAATGTTATTTTTTTGCAGTCACCAGAGAGAGAGATTTGTTTAGTCATTGTTGAGGGGAAAGGGAAGGCAGGGATTTAGGAATGAATGATACAAAGGATATTTATGGATTGTGTGTGTCATACTGAGAATAGATATTTTGGTGGGCAGAGGCTCAAGGGAAAAAAAGAAATAGTACCATTACCATTCCACCACGCCCTTATTTCTCTCACTGTGCCATGTCTATCAACAGGAATTGGTGTGCATATGTGGTGATGAAATCTGTTAGCTGTGTTATGGAGGATGGAGTGGAGACCTACGTCAAGCCTGATTACCAGAACTGTGGTTGGGGTCAGCAGTGCTCACGGGTAGTGTTGTAAGTATTGCTCTGTTTGTGAGAAATATGGAGCACTGAGCATTATGTCTTCCTCATGGTGAGGTCAAAATCTTGATAGAGCAGGTTGGCATGCAAACATAAATTCACCATTGTTTTAAAAAAGTAGAAGGGAAAAAAAAGAAACCTTGTGTGCCATATTATATATACTGAACAAAAATATAAACGCAACACTTTTGTTTTTGCTCCCATTTTTTATGAGATGAACTCAAAGGTCTGAAACTGTTCCTACATACACAAAATAACCATATCTCTCAAATATTGTTTACAAACCTGTCAAAATCTGTGATAGCGAGCACTTCTCCTTTGCCAAGATAATTCATCCCACCTCACAAGTGTACCATATCAAGATGCTGATTAGACAGCTTGATTATTGCACAGTTGTGCCGTAGACTGGCCACAATAATAGGTCACTTTTAAATGTTGTGTTGTATTTTGAGGGAGCGTGCAACTGGCATGCTGACAGCAGGAATGTCCACCAGAGCTGTTGCTCGTGAATTGAATGTTCATTTCTCTACCATAAGCTGTCTCCAAAAGCGTTTCAGAGAGTTTGGCAGTACATCCAACCAGCCTCACAACCGCAGACCATGTGTAACCACACTCTATGTGGTCCCCAGACCCCCCAATAAAACAGAACTGCAAGTTGCAGAGTGGCCTTTTATTGTGGCCAGTCTAAGGCACACCTGTGAGGTGGGATGGATTATCTCGGCAAAGGAGAAGTGCTCACTATCACAGATTTTGTCATATTTGTGAACAATATTTGAGAGATATTGTAATGTTATGGGCGGCACGGTGGTGTAGTGGTTAGCACTGTTGCCTTGCACCTCCAGGGTCCGGGTTCGATCCCCGGCCAGGCTCGATTCCTGTCTCTGTGTGCATGGAGTTTGCATGTTCTCCCCGTGCTTGGTGGGTTTCCTCCGGGTACTCCGGTTTCCTCCCACATTCCAAAGACATGTACATTAGGTTTATTGGCATTCCCAAATTGACCGTAGTGTGTGAGTGTGTGTATGTCTGTGTGCCCTGCGATGAATTGGCACCCTGTCCAGGGTGTATCCTGCCTCGTGCCCTAAGTCTCCTGGGATAGGCTCCCCGCGACCCTGAATACAGGATTAAGCGGTAATGACAATGAGTGAGAGTGAGTGTAATGTTATGTATGTAGAAAATGTTTCAGATCTTTGAGTTCATCTCATAAAAAATGCAAGCAAAAATAAAAGTGTTGCGTTTATTATTTTTTTTCAGTATATGTATGCATATTATGTATATTATATGCCACGAGTCCCCTGGGATAGATTTCAGGCATCCCTTGACCATGTGCAAAATTACATAATATAGAAAGTGAGTGAGTGAGTGAGAGAGTCTCTTTGCTAGGACTATGAGTTGCTATGAGTTGTACTCATACTATAATGTATTTATCCAATAGATATAGGACATTCAGAAGACCAAAGTACAAGATTACTTACAAAATGGTAACAGAGATGGAATGGAAGTGTTGTAATGGTTATTCAGGTGAGGACTGCAGCAACGGCCCCAAAGGCAACTCACAGATCAACAACGTTGGATCTAATACTGGGAATGAACAGAGTAGAGGAGAAGGTACAGTCATTATACAACTAAACATGTGATTATTTTATTTATTATTCTAATAAAAAATAGACCCTTCATTTCTAGTTGTGTAGAGATGAGTTCCATTTATTGCTCTAATATACTGTAGTTAGTTGTGCTTATGTTACTTTTTTTTTTTACTGATTAACAGTAAATAAGATACTTTCACACCTATACCTTTTTACATCTGATATTAACAATACATCTAGAGAGATCTGATCACAAGCAAAAAGTGAACAGCTGTTTACACCTGGCATTTTACATTTCCTCCAGTAAGCACTTGTGAACTCGTGCATATTTATTACATCATTCTTCTGCTATATTTGTTTTCAGGCTGAAATCTGCTGGTCCTCTCATGTACAGTACTTGTATTGTACAACTGGATGATCCAGGAAGTCTGTTAATGCTAGGTGTGAACAGGGCTTAAGTTTCTCCTCAGCTGCATTGCATACACTGGTTAAATTCCTGCAGTTGTTGGAATAAAATATTATCTATATCAAGTTTTTTTTAACATTTCTCTCCACCATGTGGAATAATCTAGCAGTTTATATTTAATACCAATTTCACCCAAATGAGGATGGGTTCCCTGTTGAATCCTCTTAAGGTTTCTTCCTATTGCCATCTCAGGAAGGTTTTCTTGCCATCTTCACCCTTGGCTTGCTCATCAGGGACAATTTAATCATTTTGAATTTTGATTTATACACATTCACATTTCATACATAATTTCTTTTGATTGTATAAAGCTGCTTTGCCACAATGACAATTGTTAAAAGCGCTATAAAAATAAAATTGAATTGAATTGAAATTTAATAATACAAATTCTGAACTGGAGCATTCATGGTTTGTTTAAATTCTCTCTCTCTCTCTCTCGCTCTCTCTCTCTCTCTCTCTCTCTCTCTCTCTCTCTCTCTCTCTCACTTTTCCCCTTAGAAAGAGGAGAGAGTGATAAGATCAAGCAACTTGAGGAGAAAATTCAGGGTCTTAGTAAAGAACTCCATGACATGCAGTCCACCTTACAGGGAGTGAATCAGAGAATAAATGAGGAGTCACGCTGGTCACAAGGAGTCCACACTGGTGGCCAAAACCCTGCTGATGCAGCTCAACCAGAAATGAGGGAAACCATTAACAGCATTCAGATCAAGCTGGATTTGCTTGATAACATGACGCAAGTACATGACATGACCCTTACCAGTATAAACAACCATCTAGTTAGTGGCAATACTGCAGGCAATGAGCTAGACAGAGGAAGTCAGTACAGAACTCTGAAGGATGAGATCCTCCAAGAATTAGAGCATCGCATCTCCCTGTCCTGCGCTGCCTGCCAAAATGGTGTGGAGAGCATTCAGCAGCAGCAGCAGGAGGACAGGGAGAGAATCCGTGCCCTGGAAAAGCACATCAGTGTCATGGAGCAGCACCATAGCCAGACAGTGGAGGTCTTGCAGAGGGAGCTTGCTCGCTCACAGAGCTGCTGTGATGCCATCATGGACCTGGAGAGACGAGTTGGTGCACTGGAAAAACAGGTTAGTTCTACTGCAGAATTGTATGACATGCTAAATGGGCGCATTGACAAAGAGTTGAAAGGAACTGCTGGGAATGCAGGACGAGGAAAAGTATCAGAAGAAAAGCTGAACAGCCGTCTGAGAGACTTGGAACGTCGGCTGAACGGAACGATGAGGAAAGCTGAGCAAAAATGCTCTCACATGGAGACGAGTATGAAAGAGCTAGTGCAAAGAGAAATCAGCAAAATACGGAACTCTGTCCTTAAGCAAAACGATGATCATGGCATGAGGATTTCTAACATTGAGCTCAAAATGAGAGAGGTAAAGAATTCTGTGGACGACCACAAGGATCGCATAACTAAGTTGGAAAATAAGACATCTGTATTAACCAACAAGTTGACATCAACAGTTAATTTGTGTGCACAAGCATGTGCAGCACAGAGCCAAAAAAATACGACCAAAGATATGGTTAAAGCATTGGAGTGGAAAGTCATTGCCAACACGGAAGACATCCAAAGGTTTGACACCAGGCTGAAAGATCTCTCTTTGTCTGGTGAGTCAATGATGAACCGCATTTCAGACCTAAGCCACAATGTTCAGGAAATTACTGATCTAATGGGAGAGAATAGTGAGAATTCTAATAAGATTTCCACAGAACTGGAGATATTAAGGATTAACTGTGGTGTTTGCAGTTCTGCTCTGAGTGACATAGAAAATGAACTCAGCAACTTGAGAAACACGACCCTCAGCGGCTTTGAGAAATATCAAGGTGAATTCACCAACTTGGACAGAAAAGTGAACTCTGGTGAAAGTGCATGCTCACAGGTGTGCTCTAACTTACAAGAGGAAGTGGGCAAACTTAAAGAGGAAGTGGACAAATGCCAGGGACAATGCAATATTAGTATGACCGAACTCAAGAAATACACCAATGATCACAAAGTCATAACTAACACACTGGGAAAGGAACTCCAGTCCATTCAGGGTGAGCTCTCTGGAATCATGTTGACCTTTAGTTCTGTCAATGACACGCTGGAGGGACTGGGTCAGACTGTTCAGAGACACAACAGCACTCTAACTGACCTAGGGAACTCGAAGAATGAAATCTTTTTACAGATTGACAAGATTCGGGACTGGATGGACGACCACATAGAGGACAGTCAGAAACAGTTCAAGAATATTTCCCACAATATTCAGAGATTCGAAAGCAATCTGTTGGTGGAGATGGGTGAATGCAAACATGCTGCCGACGGGTTGGGTGGGAGGCTTTTAAAGTTGGAGAATGTTTGTAGCAGATTGGAGACACTTTCAGAGAACCTGCACCAGATCAGGAATATAATAAGCGGACATGTATCTGGACTTTGGACTTGTGTTAATGGGCTGAATGCTAGCATCATTACTCAGGGAGAGGCCATACACAACATTGAGAGTGTTCATTTGGAGAATATCCATGGCAGAGTGAACAATGTCAACTCCACACTACTGGAAATCCTAAAAGAATTCCAGACCTTCACTAAACAGAACTTTATCGGTAAGTACCCTGAAATAATAAAAAGAAAACTAGGGATAATTGTGTTGTGTGAGGCATAGAAAAAAGCTTCTGCAATTAAAGCACAAGCAAGAAGCAAAACACTTTGACATTTTAACTGTAAATAGAATAATGGGTTCTTCTGTAACCTTGGATAAATTAACAATATATAACAATCTTTAGAACTTTTTGAATAGTGAATTTATATTAACATTTAAAAATTCTTATGGGAAAACTATGTCTCAGTGTGGCACATGTACTTTGTCAACAAATAATACCATGGTACAGTGGAACCATGGATTACGAGCATAATTCGTTCTGGAAGTGTGCTTGTATATCAAAATGTTTGTAAATCAAAGCGAATTTCCCCATAAGAAATAATGAAAACTCAGATTATTCATTTCACAACCCTTTCTCATTTGAGAAGGGGGAGGACTACTGTGTGGGATGACTTTCACACTCACACACTAACGGAAACACTGTTTCATCGGGAAAATAAACAAGAAATCTCATGTAATGACTTGACTGCGTGTAATGAAATCACTGCTGTAGTGATGGGTTGTCCATGAACGATTTGTTCTTTTTGAATAAGTTTTTAAAGTGACTCAGAAGAACGAGTAGTCTCAGAGAGTGATTCATTCATTTTCTACTGGGCGCGCATGCGCAAAGCATCACAACACCTCCGTAGGTTATGTACAGGAAACAGAAATGAGTAGTTACCTTTTAGTCTTTGGTCCGAATCGTTCGTTCTTTTGTCACGTGAAACCCATATACGCTACGCAGTGCAGTACACAGGAAACAGAACTGAATTCTTCTCAATGAGTCTTCTAGTCCGAGTTGTTTGTTCTAGGTGCAATAGATTCAAAAGAACAAATGACTTGGACCAGAGGATATGAGAGGTGAGCATCTCATTCTGTTTATCATAATATGTCCTTAACTGCATTGTAATATTTTCATTACTGAAACTAAAGCCAAAAATTGTGTATTTAGACGTGTTGGTGGTCTGTTTATTGAAAATGTAACATTTTATTTTATTTCTGATCAAAACAACGAAATGAACTAAATGAATCAAAATAAGATTCGTTCATTTTGATGGATGAGATTCAAAGAACCACTAAAATGAGTCACTAAAGTGATTCAAACGTCCCATCATTATACTGCTGTAAAGTAAAAATGCAACAAATTAATCTGCACTTTATCTTTGAAAAGAATCGCGACAAAGCAGTATTTCCGTTAGAGTGTATGTGTGTGAAGGCGAGAGGAGGAGGGGAGGGGAACAGTGTCTAATGACATGCGCGAGCACACACAGTGCAGGCTGACAGAGAGAGAGAGATCTTTAACCTCTCTAATGAGACTTGCTTTTGCTTTACATGCTCGCACACGTGTGTTATAAGAAACAGTACGCGTGTGCGTGAAAAGACGTCTTTCATGCACACACACACATTCAAACACAAAATGATGTTTTACGCGCACACACGTGGTCACAGTGTTATAGTAAACAGTCCACGCGCGCACGGATGTTGAGAATACCAGTGAAAGACGCGCACTAACACAGAACAAGGGAGAGGATTACCCACAATTCCGCAGTTGGCTCAGCTGTGATAATATGACGCTCAGCGTCAAACCAAGAAGCGCATATGTGCTATATGATACCCCGTATCATGTAGCACACATTTTTTCTCGTATTGCGGAACTCTCGCAAGCCACATTACTCGCAACCCAAAGTTCCACTGTACTGTTAAAAATACGATGGAACAGGTGCCATTAGACTACTATGGAATATATACCCTGGGAAACCTTCTTATGGGGCATTAGCAACTTAATTCAGAGTAACAGATTTTTAGTGTAAATATATATACTTTGGACCAAGATTCATATGTTTTCTCTCTATACTCAAAGCAAGTGACTTCTGTAAAGCAATAAAATTATAATAGAAGCAGATCCTGTACGGTCTCAAATCAAGCTTTTAGAATTGTTTAAAATTCTATAAGCTTCCATTTCACCTCATGCCATTTTCCATTTATCTGACATCTTCATCCAGAGCAACTTACATTTATCTCATAATACATCTGAGCAGATTAAGGATAGCGATAGTGGCAGCTTGGTGGTGCTTGGGTTCGAACATGCAACTTTCTGATCAGTAGTTTAACATCTTAAACACTTGCAACAGAATAAAAAAAATTATGTAATATTTGTCAATTCGTAATAGAAATATTATTTGCATGATTTATTCCAGGACCTCCTGGACCTCAAGGAGAGCGAGGTCCCCAAGGCCTACCAGGTCCAATAGGACCACCGGGCATAGGAGGCCCCCGAGGTATACAAGGGGAGGAAGGACCAATTGGTGAGCCAGGTAATTAAAAGAAAACATAACCTCCATGACTGTTTTATTTACTACAGGCTTTATGTAATACTTAAATAAGTAATTAAAAGTCTTTGTTTTCCATGGCAGGTCCAAGAGGTGAACAAGGTTAGTGTTTTAATCATTTTACATCATTAGATACAGAAATTCTTAATTTTTGAAAAAGTTCTTAATGATAACTTAGGTAAAAAAAAAAAAGAAAATACACTGCAAGAAGTAAGACTTCACTGCCTCACTGAACAACCATCATCAAGCAGGAAATAAGATGAGCACTGACAGACATCTCTATAATGAGGTTGTCATTTTTACCCAACAGGGCCTCCAGGAGACGATGCAAATGTACCGAGACTTTCGTTTTCAGCAGCACTTACACAGCCACAGGTTGGCTCAGGCACCATTGTCTTCAACAAGGTCTTCGTCAATGAGGGGATGTCTTACAGTCCACACACAGGTATATTATGTTGCCAAAATCATTGTTTAGCAAATAATATTATCTAGCATCTCAATTTTTAAGAGTCAACTTTTAGATGTTGGAAAGTTAATTGTGACTGGGCAGCACAGCAGTGTACTGGGGGAGTTTTCATGTTCTCCCTGTGCTTGATGGGATCCCTCTGCGTACTCTGGTTTCCTCCAAACACATGCAGTATACTGTAGGTTGACTGCTGTTTCCCAGCATTCCATCCTGTCACCCTACACATGATGAGACAGTGGTACAGTATAAACAAAAGATGGATGGAGTAGTTGATAATTGTAACTATTAAATTATGTCATCTATTACTGATAGATGTGCATATGTTAACAGGCATATTCACAGCACCGGTGAGCGGACGTTATTTCTTCAGTGCAGTCCTGACTGGTCAGAAGAACATGAAGATAGAGGCAGTGTTGTCAAAGTCCAACTATGGCATTGCACGTGGAGATTCGACCGGATACCAACCAGAGGGTTTGGAGAAACCTATGGCTGAAGCAAGAAACGCTCCTGGATCTCTGGTCATTTTTAACATCATACTTCCTCTAGAGGTGGGGGAGACTGTGTGCATCGACCTGGTCACTGGGAAACTGGCTGATTCAGTCGAACCTCTTACTGTGTTCAGTGGGATGCTGCTGTATGAGAATGTCGACGCTGGGTTATAAGAGTGAAACCATGGTGTCTTGTGCCAGCTGTTCATACTTGGTTCAGAACAATGAGAGTATGTTGACTTGAACATTTCTTTCTCCAAAACATTTATCGCAGTGTTAATAAGGGCTTTAAACAAAAAGAACGTTGTACTGTCTTATTGGCTTATTCTTAATATTAACCAAGAGGCACACTTTTGTTCTCAACACTCAACATCTAGAATATGCAACACCCCCAAACCACTGCTTTTACATTTATATTTTCTTAGACATGTAAGTTAGAGTTAAAATTTAATCGGGGTGGGGATCAGTGATATGAGTATGTATGTGGTGGTGAACAAAACTGTGTGCGTGTGTGTGTGCTCTGTGCAGTTTTCCCTGAAAAGGTCATAATAATTATTTTTAGGCCTCTTTATTATTTTATGTTCCAAAACTCCATATTTGGGGAGGAATAAAGCTCACTCCTGTTTGACTACAATTCAATGAGCAAAAATAAGCAACAGGAAAATTTTGCATGCTCTGGAGGAGACATTTTAGTTCATAAATATCAGAAGCTATTGTAAACCACAGAACTGAGAATGCTGAACCACAGAACAAGAGTGCTGTGGTTGTTTTCATAACTTTTCCACCAACAACGAACCTTTACAATAGAAACAAGCTTGCAAAAAGGCGTACACAAAACATACACAGCAGCTTTGAAGTTTACATAGTTTTCACGAGTTTATAAATTATGTCTTGAGTCTTGGTGACGAGTGAGACGAGTGGAGCTCCTAATGCAAGTTATTGTACTTTTCACCATGACTGTTGTGAGAGGACAGTATAAATTAACACAGTATAAATTAACACAAAAGAGGAAAAAATTAAAAAAGACCGAAATCATGTAAAGCCACTGGACTTTCATTTAACAGTATTTTTAAGGACAATGTCCAAAGTATACAGTATTATTTTGCCAGCCATACAGTCTGCAGATAATAGTTGATTTTTAAAATTTTTAAAATTTTTATTTTTTTTTACTTGATTTTGGAAGAAAAAACCCTTTAAAGACATTTTGACTCTGTGTGTGTGTGTTGCATTTTTTTTACAGACTATCTAAGATAATTTAAGATAAAGATATCATATATAAGTCTGTAGTATGATGGTGACGGGTTAGATACAGTAGGTCAGTATTCCTTTGTGTGGGTTCTGGTGATCCCAGTGTTCCATGAACCAGAGCCACTGGGGATGTGACTTTTTATTCAAATTGACTTTTACCAAAGTTGTAAAGAAACTTCATCTTCTTCTTCTGTTATATTTCCAGCAGATTAATCTCATTACGGCAGGCAGAAGTCACTTGTACAGGTCAAAAAAAAGCTTTATTCTAATTAATTGCGGCAAATGTAAACACTTAATATCTAATCAGAATTATTTCAATAATACTGATGAAATATTGTCCATATACAGTAGATGCAGCTAATGATAAAAATCCAGTTCAACATCATCAAAGTTATTCTATTAATTATTAAGCTTTATTGTTTAGCCTATTTGACCTATTGTGACCTGTAATAATGTTGACCTTATCCAAATTTCTGAAGATGAAACATTCAGGTTTTTTAACAAAAAAGCTCCATGGTGCCAAGAGATAAACATTACATTAGACACGCATTTAAACATGTGTAAAAAATAATTAGGTCTGTGGGATGTGATTAGAACTGGGGACCTCTTGTGGCAGCCTGCAGCACAAACCTCGGATTTTAATACACTTTCACTCAGTCCATGGCCTGGAATTGTCTTCCCTCAATATCAATCACTCGAAGGCTGCTGGATGCAGCACAACAGTGTGTGAACATGTACTGTAGAAAAAAACAGGATTGATTTTTATTGTGCAGCTTTGCTTTGCAGTTTCTTCCTGCTCTAGATGCAATGAAGTAGTGGTTACACTTGCACACAGTAAACAACTTTTTCTCAAGAATTCTCTGGAAACAAGTGAAAATGAAGAGGACAAAGTGGACTATGGTATGCTAAAATTTTGCTGATTGTACAGTAGTGGAAGTCTAGTATAAAAGACATTTTCGTTGTTCTTTAAGATGACCTATTATGCAAAAATCACTTTTTAATCATATTTAGATATTCAGATGGGTCACAAGTGTGTCTGTGTGTGTGTACGTGCGAATGTGTGTGTATACAAATAAATAACATAAGAAAAAAAAGATTCCCTGCTTTTTGTTCTTGTTCCATTTTTGTATTGCACTGGGTTTAAACCAGCCAATCAGATTTTTTCCTAATGTGAGCTGATATGAGAAGATACCCCTCCCCTCTTGTTATTCCTCAGCTTTGCTGTTCTCCGGAGGGGCGAGGCTCAGCAGTACTGTAGTTTATTTACATAGACACTGAAACTGCATTTTCAGAAGAGAACCATTTTGTTCTGTTATATTTTTAATAATATAATATTGGTTAGATTTTTTTTATCTTATTTTATTAAAGAGATTACTTTCTAAGTTATTTTGAGATTAAATTTCCTGCTGTGTTACATCCGTCTTTTACCTGCACTCTGATCCAGCATAAAGAAAGAAAACTTAATTATTTAACTACAGTATGCAGCTTCTTTTGTCAGAGATGCTATTAGTTACTCACCACCTTGAGGATGTATTACCATGTAAGCTGATATAAACTGTAGTCCAGTAAAGAAATCTTGTACATGTGCTGGAATCATTCCTCAGTTGGCCTGAGAACAATATAATCCTTACTTTTATTTATTTATTTATTATTACTATTTATTATTTCTCACAACTTTCACTCATTGTCGATAATTTAGTCTACACTAAATCACGCTAAATCACGCGAGTCACGCGGCCCTAGATGAAACATGGAATTATAATAATCATTATAATTATAAAACATAGGAGTAATCAGGTTTAAGAATCTCTAACAATTGTTTATTTGCATGACTGTTTTTCAGAAGTTGTTCTTCATTCTGCTACTGACTAGCTGACAGAAATGTTTTTTCTATCCATCAGTTGCCACTCATCTTAAAGCCGTATGGCTAACCAGAACTAACAGTATGGCTAACACGAACTATCAATTATCTGGAACTCGTCATACAGCTATTACCAAGGAAAGTAAATAATACAGAGTAAATAATACAGAGTAAAATTTGTATTAAATTTATCAATTCGGTTTAGCTCACTGGGACTGCAGAAGCACGATATCAGTCTCAGCTGAACTTTGAAATACATTTTTACATGGACGAGGGTTGTGGAATTTGGCTTTCCAAAAAAAAAAAAAAAAAAAAAAAACTATCCCTTTAGATAGATAGATAGATAGATAGATAGATAGATACTTTATTCATCCCCATGGGGAAATTCACAAGATCCAGCCGTCCACAGATACAGGTAGTTACTACAAAATAAGAAAAATAAGGTAAAAACCATACTATTAAAAAAAAAGGTCAAAACCCCTGTGCATATTTTTTCTCCAAAGTCAGTAGATTTGTGCATAATGTGCAAGAATTTTGTGTTTAATAAGAATGTTATGGTATGACCCCCCCCCCCCCCCCCCAATCTGTCTGGTGATTGTGTTGAGCAGTGGATGTGATGGATTGTCCATGATTGACAGAAACCTTTTCAGATGTTAGGCTTTCCAGCTCCGTACCCACCACTGAGCCTGCCTTCCTTACCAGCTTTTCCAGACACGTCCTTCTTCTTGATGCTGGCTCTCCAGCACACTGCTGCACAAAAGAGCGCACTCGCCACCACAGTCTGGTAAAACACTGTCATCAGTTTTTTGCAGATGTTAAAAGATGCCGACCTTCTGAGGAAGTACAAGCGGGTCTGTCCTTTCTTGTATAGAGCATCTGTGTTAGCAGTCCAATCCAGTTTGTCATCCAGCTGTACCCCAGGTATTTGTATGTCCTCACAAGCTCCACACAGTCACCATTGATAGTCACAGGTTCTGGTTGAGGCCTGGGTCTCCTGAAGTCCATCACCATCTCCTGGGTCTTAGTGGTGTCCTGGATCAGTTTTCTGTACTCTTCCTCCTTTCCAATCCTGATACAGCCCACGTGAGTTGTACTGGAAGTCTGACATGTACAGGGTGAACAGGACTGTTCTTTAAGTACAAGTGTTTAAGTGTTTTAAAGTGTTTTAAGTTGAAGTGTTCTTTAAGTGTTCTTTAAGACTGTACTTTAAGTACAGTGGGAACTAATGCTGGTCCTTTTAATAACAGCTAAACTGACTGGACCCAGATATATTTAACACACAATTAAAGAGGCTAACTGAGAAACATAAACTAGGAAAACTGCAGACATATTCCAATATTTAATAACATAATAACACTAGGCCTTAAATATAGTACAAACCAGGAAGTAATGAAAGAAAAGGCCCATATACACTTCCTCCAAACGTTACACATAGTGTTTCTCATCGCCTGATTCTTTATTTCCTGCATATTGTAACTTTAACTACTGAAAGGAAGAAGATGGAGATTGTGATAGCTGAAACAGGAGAGGAAGCTTCACTTCTCCGTTAGCTCAGACTTAACAAGAAGCTCGTAGGTTCTTGTTGCTATAGAAACAGGCTGGCACTAAAGAAACAATGAGTAGGAAAGTCTCTGGCCAGGACTCAGTTACTCAGAGCAGTTCTCATTGAGAGACTACTGCTGTTCATTTCCAGTTCCAGCTAAAGGTAGGAGAAATTATCAATATGTCATGTAAAATATTCCATATATGAGACTTAAAGGAATCAATATACAGTACAAGATGACTTCAGAGTCTGAACAACGCATCCTGGATAGTTATAATTTATAAAGTTTGAAAAGACTTATTTGGCCTCATGCGCATCCAGGGTTTAATTGGTTTAATTTAATTGTATATTAAATTATTAAATGTGTTTTAATTAAATTAAATTATTGGCTTCTTGCTATTCGGACACTGCAAAAAACAAGCCATCTCAACATAAAGTTTAGTAACAAGTTGCACAGGTTTTTTAAGTTTACTTAACTTTTTAGAAATTTGCCGGCCAAACTAAATATTTCACATTGCTGGTTACTTGATTCAGTTCAAGTTCAAAATGTTAAGCTGACTTAACTTGTAATTCAAATATTTAAGTAAGTAAATATTTAAATATAAATAATTATATTTCTCTACGGTTGACTTAGGCCAACTTTTCATCTGCTCAATAAAGTAGGCTGCTCACTGTAGCTGCAGTTGGTTCAAATGATTTTTTTTTTCTATAAAAACTAATTGGCCTAACAATACCCCAACAATGAAAACAAGCATTATTTAAATGTTATACTTTCAAAACTAGTCAAAGGTCTGCATAAAATAGGAGAATAAAGGTTCTATTTTGTTTAAAGGTCAATAAATTACTCATTGATGCTTAGCGGTATCTTACTTATTCTTTTATATTACAATATCATAACCATTTTTAAAAACTAGCAAAGATGAACAGTTTTTTTCCCCAAAATGTGAGATATAAAAAAGTCCATGGAAACAAGAATTTGTTTCTCAACATGTGAATCTTATGGCTTGAAAAATGTGTGTCCAGTCCTTTTGGAATTCAATATTTAGAACACAGACCTGTTCAAACATAACTTCTAAAACTTCTGTATAGTCACTCAGGCCCTCATGGACTACTACAACTTCAACAGCTTGTTCTTGCTCCTCCAGTAGTTCTGAAAGGCCAACCTCTGACCCCAATCCTCCACAGAAGAGCTCTGTTTAAAGAAAACAAGAGAAGTCTTGTAAAGACAAAGATAATTAAATTTCACAAGATATCTAGTTAAAGATCTTAAAGTTATATATTAAAGATAATAATATGGCTATATAACACCAGAGGGTGTAAAAGACCGGAATTCTAACGATTAAAGCTAAAGCTAAAAGGTTTGATATTTTCAGGGGTTTTAGTTCATCATTCCCAAGGGTAAGTACATATGGAAGGTTTTAAATTAACCGGGTATTTACTCAATTTGGTTTTCGTACAAATACTGTAAGTTAACGGATACAACACTCGTAGATGAGCATTAGCGACTCTGGCAGTTTTTATATCACTCAACCTACCGAGTACTAAAGTGCCACTACTCCTTAACTTCTGGGTATTTCTCGAACTTTCGTCAATTAAGCACTTGCACGGCCCAGTATGCTGGGGTGGACTAGGATGCTGTTGGTGGAAAAAGATATATAATGAATATGTAATGAACGTTTAGCTCCCTATCTCCTGTACAGTACAGTAACATGAAGCCTAATGTTAGCTAAGCTCACCTCAGTAATGTCAGGCTGCCTCAGTATAACAATAAGCAGAAATACACCTAGTTGGAGTTTTTAAAGTGCAGCTGGTAACATTTTGTGTTCAGTAGCTTAAAAATAAAATGCTCCAAATTTCTGTACTGTGCAAAAGTCTTCCAAACCCTCAATTCTTTTGCTCTCAAAAAGGCAGATGTCCTTGTACGCTTCCTGAGATATTTTTTGGCTCTCATTTTCAGTTGAGTCCCTGTACTTGAACAATTTCAACAACACAATGACCTACCAGCATTTTAAGGGCATCAAAAATATCTAACTTAAGGCATGAGCTAGTGCAAAACAGGTGCAGATGATGACAGATGATTAAGCCATTAATTAGTATACTGCTGATGCTGAATGCTGTGTGGATGGAACAGATGAGAGAGGAAATAGGGTTGCTACATAAGCAACCAATTTTTGAATCGCATATTTAACCACTTTTGCAATAAAACCTGTTCCCATTTCTTTCCTTTTACTCTATATTATTTAAAGGTAATTTAATATGAAATAAGGGCTGGCTCAAGACTTTTGCTCATAGTAGTACATATAGTCCATACGGTACCATATACCCATTATTTCACACAACCAAAGTCTTGTTTTCAAATCACTGCTTATTTGCTTAAAATATCTCATAATTTCATATTTTAACTATCTCTGTTAAATATTTTGCAGCTAGGTTGTGTTTATCTACTTTATTATTAATATGCACAATATTATTATTAGGAACAAGTTATTATTTAACAGTAACTGAAGCAGTGAATAGCTCTTTACTCATTCTTAAACAATCAGAAGACATATCCTGTGGTTGTAGCAAAGATGTTAGTCTGTTTCAAAAGGGTCAAATTGTCCTACAGTACATCAATCATTTTTGAATGATTGTGATCAGAGATTACTTAAATATTTTGTGGAATCAAATTGTTCAAACAACAGCAGTAGAACTCACACCTAAGTTTAATACCTATAGTAAAAGCAAATCCACATTTATAATGCAAAGAGAACACGAAGGAATGGGGGATAAACAGCTGTGTTCATCTGTCCATCCAGGAACCACTCTGTAGTCCAACTAGACTAATGGTGACCATTGTATTTATACCCATATTGTCACGAGCGACCGAGGGGAGAAGACAAAAACCTTAGCAGGTAGCCCGTGTTGCGTGGACGGTAGACCCAAACGCGGAAGTAGCGCGAGTAGGCAGGATAACCACGCGTTTAATCTCAGAACTCTCTTACACGAAGAGCAAGGATTTACACAAATAAACCCGCGTTCTAGCGACACACACTCAACCGAGGAAGCAAACCGAATTGGTGTGTACTCACGTGAGAATTGGTAACGCATCGGCGAAGGCATATGTTGAACTCAATGACTGAGCGATGTGACGCGCCATCTTGTTTCCTTTTATGCTTTCCTGAAAGCGCGACCATCTTACTTCCGGGTCCTCGTGCCGGTCGCGGAGTGAGTGTGCATGACAGTACCCCCCTGTCCAGGACCGCCTCTCGACGGTCCTGGCGTGGAGGATACCCGACGACGGTAGTCCCGTATGAGCTCGGGGTCCAGGATGAACAGGGCCGGAATACACGACCGTTCCTCAGGACCGTAGCCCTCCCAGTCCACCAGGTATTGTGTACCTCTGCCCCGAAGACGTGAGTCGAGGATCCGGCGTACAGTGTAGGCGGGACTACCATTGATGATTCGGGGAGGGGGAGTGGGGTGGCTGGGTGGAACCATTGGGGAACTGATGAAGGGTTTGAGCTGGGAGATGTGGAATACTGGGTGGATCCGGAGCGCCGCAGGCAGCTGGAGCCGGTAGGTGACAGGATTGATACAGAGGGTGATGCGATATGGACCAATGAACCTGGGTAAGAGCTTTTTGGATTCCGTGTAGAGGTGTAGGTTCTTTGTAGACAGCCATACCTTGTCACCTGTGGTACAATCGTCCTCAGAGGGTGTCAACGGCGATGTTGTGAAGCATAGCGAATGTTGGCGCGCTGGATGGCCTCTTTGGCTTGAATCCAGGACCGTCGACACCTTCGGACCAACTGTTGGGCCGAGGGTACTTCAACCTCCGGTTCTTGATGTTCGAACATCGGAGGCTGGAAACCCTGGCATACCTCAAATGGGCTCAACTTAGTGGCGGAGGAGACGTGGAGGTTGTGAGACAGTTCTGCCCAGATGAGGTAGCGGGCCCAGGAGCGCTGGCGGTCGGCAATGAAACATCTCAGGTAGCGCTCCAGTTGTTGGTTGGCCCGTTCCGTCTGACCATTAGTCTGGGTATGGTAGCCCGAGGAGAGACTGCAGGTAGAATTGATCAGACGGCAGAAGGCCTTCCAGAACCGTGCAGTGAACTGGGGCCCCCTGTCCGAGACGATGTCCTTTGGGAACCCATGCAGACGGACTACGTGGTCTAGTATCAGTTCGGCTGTCTTTTTAGCTGACGGGAGTCCGGTGAGGGCCACCAGGTGCACAGCTTTGGAGAACCGATCCACTATGGTCATGACGTTCTTTCCTTCAGAGGCTGCCAGGCCCGTGATGAAATCAACGGCAATGTGCGTCCAGGGTCGACGAGGAACTGGGAGTGGTTGGAGCTCCCCTGGTGTTGGTTGGTTGTAGGTCTTGGCCCTGGCGCAAACTGGGCACGCCTGGACGAATTCCTCGACGTCTTTGGCCATTGAGGGCCACCAGAAGGCGCGCTGGATGTACTGAAGGGTGCGCTGCGTGCCTGGGTGCCCCGACAGCGGCGAGGAATGACCCCACTGGATGACGTCGGCCTTGAGGTTCCCGGGTACGTAGAGTCGTCCAGGCGGCACACCTGCCGGTTCGGTCTTCGTGGCTTGTGCCTGGCGAACCCTTGTCTCCAGTTCCCAACGGAGCGGGGCGATGATCTTGGAGGGTGGCAGGACAGACGCGGGGTCCGCCTTGATGTTCTTTGAACCCGGGTGGTAGGATAGGTGGAAATTATAATGCTCAAAGAACAGAGCCCACCGCGCCTGCCTTGGGTTGAGCTGTTTTAGGTTTTTGATGGAGATGAGGTTTTGGTGGTCGGTCCAGACAATAAATGGTTCTCTGGCGCCCTGGAGCCAGGGTCGCCATTCCTCCAATGCCCACTTTATGGCCATCTTTTGGAGAAGAAACTACAAGGGTGTAGTTTCTGGTCTGGACCCCGCTGAGAGAGAACAGCTCCAGAGCCCACCTCTGAAGCGTCCACCTCCACAATGAACTGTTAGCATCTGGATGGAGGAGAATTGGAGCGGTGGTGAATTGATGGCAAAGCCTGTGGAAGGTGGTGATGGCAGTGGAGTTGAGTTGAAAGTGATGAGGTGATGGGCGAGTCAGAGCGGTTAAAGGTGCTGTGACTGTATTGTAGTCCCGGGTAAAGCGACGATAGAAGTTCGCAAACCCAAGAAACTGTTGAAGTTGTCTGAGAGTCTTGGGTAGGGGTCAATGACGTACAACATCTAGTTTCTGTGGGTCCATGGCCACACCCTGGGACGAGATGACAAAACCCAGGAACGTGGTGGAGCGCTTGTGAAAAGCGCACTTCTCCAACTTACAGTACAGTCGATGGGCGAGTAATCTCTTGAGGACCGCCCTGACATGTTGGGTGTGCTCTTCGGCGGTGCGGGAGTAGATGATGATATCATCTAGGTAGACAAATACCCATCGTCCCAACATGTCCCAGAGCACGTCATTAATAAAACTTTGAAAAGCTGCTGGAGCGTTACAGAGTCCGAAGGGGATGACTAGGCTTTTGTAATGTCCAGTAGGGGTAATAAACGCTGTCTTCCACTCATTGCCCTCATACGCACCAAGTTGTAGGCGCTCCGGAGGTCCAACTTTGTAAAAATGGTGGCACCAAAGAGGGCGTCCAGGGCTGAGTTGGTAAGAGGTATGTCGGTTCTTTATGGTGATGTTTAGTCCCCGATAATCGACACAAGGACGTAATTTGCCCGAACTCTTCTTTACGAAGAAAAATCCCACGGTGGCGGGCGAGGAGGAGGGTCGGATGGTACCTTGGTGGAGAGCGGACGACACATACTCCTCCATCGCTTACGTCTCAGTGGTGGAGAGAGAGTATAGACGGCCGCGGGGTGGAGCGGAACCCGACTGGATCTCAATCGCCAGGTCATAGGGGCAATGGGGAGGAAGGTGGGTGGCACGTCTCTTACAAAAGACTTCAGCCAGGTCCTGATATGCAGTGGGGATGGCGTTGGTGTCGACATCGGGAACTCGGACTCCCTAGAGCATGTCCAAGCCGGCGCCCGTAGGCAGAGTTCGAGGCATGTCGGCCCCCATTGTAGGATCCAGTTTTGAGACCAGGAGATGAGAGGATCATGTTGGAGCAGCCATGGATATCCTAGGATGATGGGTGGTGAAGAGATGGAGGTGAGGTGAAAACGGATTAATTCTTGGTGTTGACCAATGGTGAGGGTGATGTGTCGGGTCTGGGTGGTGATAGGGCTGGTGGAAAGGGGCGACCGTCGACGGATGTTATTTGAACGAGATAACGCCTCAGTCTCCACCCCCAATCTTTTGGGGTAGGAGGAGTCAATAAAGTTTCCAGCAGCACCGGAGTCGATGAACGCGGAGCTTTGGACTCGTTTGTGGCCAAATTGGAGGTATACCTGAACCATGAGACGCGAGATGCTGGGTGTGGTGGTGGCGAGATGGTGACCCGGTGAGCTGCCCCCCTGATTCACCGGGCCTGGTCATTTCCCGGACGTGAGGGGGATATCGCTCGATGATGTGCTGCTGACCCACAAT
Organism: Clarias macrocephalus; assembly: GCA_011419295.1. Taxonomy (NCBI): domain Eukaryota; kingdom Metazoa; phylum Chordata; class Actinopteri; order Siluriformes; family Clariidae; genus Clarias; species Clarias macrocephalus. Next base: position 44,813 of record JAAGKR010004123.1, read on the forward strand.
AGACGCAGAGTCCCTCTCTGAAGCGTCGTTCTCAGTCTGCAGGGTTCAAGGAGGCGCGTCCTAATTGCATGGGTTCCCTGGCTCCCGTGTCAACCACGGCGGGAGGTGGAGACCCGGCAGACACCCGAACGGTGGTGGTGAAGGCTGGTGATCGGGGCGTGGAATGTGAGAAGAGGGGCGTGATGGACGGCAGGGTTCAGGGGGCTTGCTTTGGGCGAGCTGGACCAAACCCTCCAGGGTAGCCGGAAGCTCTCGCCCGGCGAGCTCGTCCTTGATGCGAGACGCCAGTCCTTCATAGTAAGCCGTCCGAAGGGCGGCATCCCCCCAGGTGGTCTGCACGTAGAGGGTGCGGAAGTCTGCAGTGTAACGGCTCACGGGCGACCCACCCTGCCGCAGATGGTACAGATTGCTGTCGGTCTCCACCTCAGCAGCAGGATGCTCAAAGGTCAGTTTTAATTGGTGGGTGAACTCTCCATATGAGTAGGCCGTATCTGAATCTGACCTAAGAACCGCCGTGGCCCACTCAGACAGCAGCGAGACGAGAAGTGCAATGCGCAGTCGGTTTGAGGAGTACCCGGTGGGATTGAACTCATACACAAGATCCAAAGATGTTAAAAACACACTGCACTTCCCATCTGTGCCATCCCATTTAACCGGTAAGGCTATGAACACATCAGAAGAGGAAAGGGGGGGGGGCGTCGCTGCCACGGTGGGCGTGGCAACAGCCGGCTGAACAGCTGCCTCGCGGAGGGTCGCGTTCTCCTGCCGTAGCTCTGCCACCTTGCGGCGCAAAACCGCGACATCTTGGAGCTCCTTTTGGAGAAACGCAACTTCACCACGAAGCTTATCGATCAGCTCGGCATGCTGGTCAACCACACCGCAGAGACGGGCAAACTCCGCTGGGTCTACTGCTTTGGGCTCAGTCATTCTGTCACAAGCAACCGAGGGGAGAAGACAAAAACCTTATCAGGTAGCCCGTGTTGCGTGGACGGTAGACCCAAACGCGGAAGTAGTGCGAGTAGGCAGAATAACCATGCGTTTAATCTCAGAACTCTCTTACACGAAGAGCAAGGATTTACACAAATAAACCCGCGTTCTAGCGACACACACTCAATCGAGAAAGCAAACCGAATTGGTGAGTACTCACGTGAGAATCGGTAAGAATCGGTAAGGCATAAGTTGAACTCAATGACTGAGCGATGTGACGCGCCATCTGGTTTCCTTTTATGCTTTCCTGAAAGCGCGACCGTCTTACTTCCGGGTTCTCGTGCCGGTCGCGGAGTGAGTGTGCATGACACATATTTTATGACTGTGGTAGGACCTCCAGTCAATTGAATTCAATTCAATTCAATTTTATTTGTATAGCGCTTTTAAAAATTGTCATCGTCGCAAAGCAGCTTTACACAATCAAAAGAATTATTTAAGTTTGTATGAAATGTGAATGTGTATGAATCAAAATGGTCAGATAGTCCCTGATGAGCAAGTTGAGGGCAACAGTGGCAAGGAAAAACATGAGAGGAACCAGACTCAACAGGGAGCCCATCCTTATTTGGGTGAAACAGAAAGCAGGAATTGATCTGCATAGTAGAGTGAAATCATTCCCGGACATCAGACGCATCCCAAAGAGACACATGGGGCATCCATGTGACAAGATCTCCAACCAGAAGCGGGGCACCAGGGTGAGCCAGACAGGCCCAGAGGGCAGAGGGAGTCTGGATCAATGGCAGCTCAGGAACGACATGTGTAGCTCAACAGAGAGAGGAAAAGAGAAGGGGGAGAGCAGAAGAGGAGAGATAAAAGTTAGGTATGGTCACAGTCACATAATGTATGAGGTGAATGTAAATTTAGTGTAGCGTGCAAGCAGGGACTCCGGCAGGACTAACTATAACAGCATAACTAAAAGGGAGAGCCAGAAGGAAACACAGACATGAGGGCTCCCTGAGATGTAAAGCAACCAATCACTCCACTGTCAACAAACCTGCGTGATCAATGAGAGTGGGGAAGACAGCATCTAAACATACCAATTCACTATAATACTCTACTTCCATGAGTCCCCCAGATCTGCTCCTTTACCTAAGGCTAATCTATTTACAAAATGCTTGGCTAAATAAATAGGGTTTTAGCCTAGACTTAAACCCTGAGACTGTGTCTGAGTTCCGAACACTATTTGGAAGGCTATTCTAGGGCTTTGTAAGAAAAAGCTCTGCCCCCTGCTGTAGTTTTTATAATATGCGGTACTGACAGGCAGCCTGCATCCTTTGATCGAAGTAGGCATGGCAGATCGTAAGACACTAGTAGTTCACTCAGATACTGTGGCGCAAGACCATTTAATGCTTTATATGTCAAGAGTACTATTTTAAAATCAATGCGAAATTTCACAGGGAGCCAATGAAGTAAAGGTAAGAGAGGGGTGATGTGCTCGTATCTTCTGGTTCTAGTGAGGACTCTCGCTGCTGCATTCTGAACTAATTGAAGCTTGTTTATTCACCTAGTTGAACAACCAGACAGTAAAGCATTGCAATAGTCCAACCTAGAGGTGATGAAAGCATGAACTATTTTTTTCTGCATCGTTTAGTGACAATATATTCCTTAACTTGGCAATATTTCTGAGATGAAAGAATGCTATCTTGGTGATCTTGTCTACATGTGCTTCAAATGAAGGACTAGAATCTATAATCACACTGAGATCTTTTACTGTTGCACCGGGTAGAACAGAAAGGCCATCTAAAATTACAGTGTGATCTAAAATCTTGCTTCTAGCTGCATGCAGTCCTCTGACTAGAACTTCTGTCTTATCAGGATTAAGCAGAAGGAAGTTAATTAGCATTCAGTCTCTTATATCCTTTACGCATTGCTCAACTTTAGCAAGCTGGTTTCTCTCATCTGGTTTTGTTGAGACGTATAACTGTGTGTCGTCAGCATAACAATGAAAATTTATATCATGCTTACGGATTATGTTGCCCAAAGGAAGCATGTAAAGGGAAAAAAGCAGTGGGCCTACAGCGTGGAACCCTGTGGGACACCAAACTCCACTAGAGAACATGTAGAATAATCACCATTAATATCTACATACTGATAACGATCAGTCAAATAGCATCTGACCCAGGAGAGGGCTGTTGTTTTAATTCCTACTACATTTTCTAATCTGTGAAGGAGAATACTATGAACAATGGTGTCAAAAGCTGCACTGAGGTCGAGTAACATAAACAGAGTTACGCAACCCTGATCAGAGGCTAATAGGAGGTCATTTACCACTTTAACGAGTGCTGTCTCTGTGCTGTGATGAGGCCTAAATCCTGACTGATACAGTTCATGTTTATTTCTATGTAGATATGAGCAAGATATGCTCCGCAACTATCTTTTTCTGGATCTTAGAGATAAAGGGGAGGATTGATATCGACCTGTAATTGGACAGCTGACCGGGGTCGAGGTCAGACTTCTTAATTATCGGTTTAATAAATGCTAATTTAAAAGATTTTGGAACATATTCAATGCTGAGTGAAGAATTTATTATTTTCAACAGAGGTTCTGTTATTTCTGGTTAGTTTAACATCTGCATCAATTACATTGTCCTTTTTCAAAGCCTCAATGTTATGCCTAATGTTTACAATTTTATTTTTAAAAATGTTCAAGTCCTCACTACTGTTGTTGTTGTGGAGATTTCTGTAGTGGTCTTTTTTCTGGTTAATTTGGCTACGGTATTAAATAAAAATCTAGGATTGTTTTTGTTATTTTCTATAAGAGGGGAGAGATACGTTGATCTAGCTACACTAGCTTTTCCATAGTTCAGGATTCTCTCCTTCCATGCTATTTGAAATACTAACAATTTAGTTTATGCCATTTACGTTCTGATTTCCGAATGGTCTGATTTAAACGTTTTGTGCGTGTGATCATTATACCGGGAAGCGAGTTTCTTATCTCTAATAATTTTCCTTTTAACTGTAGCTACATTATCTAAGGTATAACGGAATGTCGACTCTAAATATTCAGTCGCCTGATCGAGTTCTGTGGAGTCAGATGGCGATCCAATCAAAGTTAATAACTCTGGGAGATTATTGATAAAACTCTGTGTGGTAGTTGATGTGAATGTACGTTTAATACGGAAGCGCGGTGCTCTGCGTCCATTATTACTATGACACACCTTAATTGAGACAAGATAATGATCTGAGATAACTTCAGACAGTGGAATTGTGAATAAATTTCTTATACTTAAGTCGAAGAATAATATTAAATCTAAAGTGTGACCTGCTTTATGAGTTGGTCCTACAACACATTGATTTACTCCTACCGAGTCCGGTATGGACATAAATACCGTTCTCAAAGGGTCTTCTGGATTCTCAAAATTAACATTAAAATCTCCAGCAATTAACACTTTATCTACAGAAATTACTAGGTTTGAGAGGAAATCTGCAAATTCACAGAGAAATTTAAAGTACAGCCCTGGAGGTCTGTAAATGATAATTAGTGGGATCGACTGTGCAGACTTAATATTTGTAGCTACACTTTTTATGTCACTATAGAGAACTTTAAATGCATTAAATTTGTGTCCGTGTTTTTGTACGATAGACAAAATATGGTATTATCATTGTAAATAACTGCGACGCCTCCTCCTCTACCAGTTAGCCGAGGCTGGTGTACTGTATGTAGCTGTATCCAGGAGGACTGACTTCATTTAAAGCTACATACTCATCCTGTTTAATACAGGTTTCTGTTAAACACAGTAAATCAAACTCCAGATCTGTGATAATTTCATTAACAATAACTGCTTTAGATGCGAGAGATCTAATATTTAACTGTCCTAGCTTCAAATCAGAGGTGCCGACTGCAGACACATTCACATGCACATTCACACACTACAGGCAATTTAGAAACGCCAATTAGCCTATTCTGCATGTCTGCATGGACTGTGGGAGGAAACTGGAGCAGCAGTTCTAATCTCCCATCATCAATATAAGAAATGAATGCGATGAAATTAACGGAAATAAATATGCTAATCAAAATGATGTCATGGCCAAAATCAAAGGTGATCCAATGAATTATTACAGTGTGTGACTTTTATTTTTGACTGGGCAAGTTCACATACACATAGTCATTGTTTGTCTACTTATCTACTTACTGTATGTCATATTTAGAAAAGTGATGTGAGTTTTTGGGTATGGGCTTCATCACCATTTGAGTTTCTTATTTGCAGGTATCTGTATGAGTTTGAGCTTGGTAGCCAAGTGCCACATGCAGGAGTTGCAGATGTACCGTTTGCTGCAGTGTGTGCGTGCACAAGACATGGCGCAGGTCAAGAAGCTGGTGCACATGGGCATTCATGACCTTGTCAACATGACAGAGCCGCACGAGGGCAAAGGTGTCCTGCACGTGGCCACGATGGTCAATGATACCGACATGATCGAATTTCTGACACTCCATGGCGCCCATCCAGATGTCCAGGACAAGCAAGGACGCACACCGGTGATGCTGGCAGCCGAACTTGGACATGATGGCGTGGTTAGTCTGCTAGCTGAGAAGCATGCAGATATGAAGCTGACAGACACAGAAGGCAAAGGTGGGTGAAAGGTACAGTAGGCATTTCCTGTTATTGAGGGAGAAACACAAAACCTGCTAAACTTTGTAGATGTTCTTCAGTTTCTTCACGTTGCACAAAGGCTCTGTAGTGCACAGTTACCCAGACCTGGCCTTCAAATATCCTGGTTTTACATAGCTTACACTGCTGAAGGCCCCAATCTTTTAAAACTTACAGTCTACACACACATCCTCTCATACACTTGGAAATGGAAATGCACATGTTTTTGAGCTGTGGGGGAACCTGGAGTACCAGGAGGAAACCCACAAAGCACTGGGCAGAACATGCAAACACCTCGCAGACTAGAGATGAGATTCGAATCGACAGGCATCACTTAAACAGCACTTTCAGAAGTTAATCTGTAAAAACACACAGCAATCCATGATGCCAAACCAAAAACTTTTGTAGAAATCAGTGATTTTAGATCCTTAGCTAAAGAAATTCCATATACAGTAAGTTTACAATACATCCTTCCTGATTGCTTTAATTCAAGTCAGCTTTATTTATATAGTGATACAATGGTACAATGGTCATCGTCGCAAAGCAGCTTTAGAGAAATAAAATATAATTAGAGAAATTAGTTTAAAATGTGTGTGGAAATATGTTATAATTACTGTATCTGATTGTCCGTGATGAGCAAGCTGAGGGCGACGGTGGCAAGGAAAAGCTCCCTTAGATGGCAATAGAAAGAAACCTTGACAGGAACTCAACAGGGAACCCATCCTCATTTGGGTGATAACAGATAGCAGGGATTTAATTGCAGTCATAATGTTTGTTAAGAGGATGGGAGAACATGACTGGAGTTCACTGTGGCTTAGCTAATTCACCTGATTAGGCATGATTTAGAAAGGCAAAAAAAAAATTCCAATACATACACTATACTGCCAAAAGTATTGCTTGCCTGCTTTCACATGCATATGAACTTGAGTAACATCCAATTCTTAATCAATAGGCTTCATTTACATTTTTGACCATTTTTCCAGAAGTGCATTTGTGAGGTCTCCGCTCTAATTCATCCCAAAGGTGTCCTATCAGGTTAATATAAAGACTCTGTGCGAGCCAGTCAAGTTCTTCCACACCAAACTTTCTCGACTATGTCTTTATAGACCTTGCTTTGTGCACTGGTGCGCAGTCATGTTGGAACAGGAAAGGTGTGAAATAGAAAGTTGGATGCATGACATTTTCCAAAATGTCTTGGTATGCTGAAGCATTAAATGTTCCTTTCCCTGGGAGTAAGGAAACTAACCCAACTCCTGAAAAACAATCCCACACCAGTTCCAACATGACTGCGCACCAGTGCACCAAGCAAGGTCCAGTGATTTTGGTGTGAAAGAACTAGACTGGCCTGCACAACTGTCCAACTCAACTGACCCAACAGACCTAACTCAACAGTCGACTCAACAGTCGTGACCCCAACCTGATAGAACACCTTTGGGATGAATTAGGGTGGAGACTGCAAGCCAGGTTTTCTTGTCCAACATCAGTGTCTAACCTCATAAATACACTTCTGGAAGAAGGACCCAATAGTAGCAGAGCTTCAAAGTCATTTACAAGGATGGGAGAACCTGCTGAAAGGGCAACAGTCTCAGATACAGTATGCTCTATCAGTCAGGCCTTCAGATCGAGTAGCTACACTCTTGAGTGAAAGACACATTGCAGGCACTCAGACAGGGCAAACATTATCTGGTCCAATGAAACACAAAAGACAAATTGTTGGCTTAATCTCCAAGTTCTACTTCTGTTAAAAGCTGGTGCTGCTCGTTAGCCGGGTAATACCATTTCTAAAGTGTATCATGGTGCTGGCAGCATCATAACGTATGGATGCTTCATAGCAGCAGGGACAGAGAGACAGTTCTGCATAATTGAAAGAAGGATACTAAATACACATAGGTCCATGAAGAAAACCTGCTCTAAAGTTTACCTAACCATATTCTGGCATGAAGGTAAAGCATGCAGCCAAGACAACACTGCAGTTACTTTGGAGCAAGCCTCTTAATGAGTCAGGCAGGTTTGCTCCTTTAGCTGGCAAGGGTGTTTTTATTTTTATATAAAATACTGAATAAAGGCACTGAATGTGTATCTACTGTACATGATAGATTTCTGTTAAATGTAAAAAAAAAAATGAAAACTTGTTTTGCATTGTAAATTATTTTAAATTGATTGCATTTATAATACATTTCCCCACTACGAGATGAATAAAGGTATAGCTTATCTTATAATGCAAAAATGTTTAAAAAAGTGAAGGGGCCACTGCAAATTACTGCAAATTACTTGCTTTTAATAGAGTATCTTTTTACTTTCGTATTTTAATGTGTTAGTAATGCTTTGTGTAGTGCCTTAAAGCAAACCTGTATGCTATAGCAGCTCCACTACTTGAGTTGCACAAGTGCTGCTACAAGCTATAAAGTACAAGTATCCACATGACCATTTGATGTACTACTATTTCCCACTGCTTATACATTGATAAGGTTTCAAGCACACTCCACATGATACAGTAACTCCACATGTTAAGCTTCATTCCAGCACTCTCATATTAATTCATGTCACATAAGTTAACAATCAGTTTGTCATTTCTGGAGATCAAACACAGCAGAGAGCAGAATCCTTAATGTTCCGGGCCTTTCCAATTACAGATCAGAGTAGGTTTAGTTAAATTGTGTCTGTAATGTAATATGCCTCTGTCTGCTCTTCTAGGCGTGCTATTCTACTGCCTCTGTCCCACCAGAAGACACACACGCTGCCTTCAGGTGGCACTGAACTACATGGCAGATGTAAACAACGTGTCACATGCAGGCATGCCACTCTTCCTACACGCCTGTGAGAATGCTGGGGAATGTGAGGGCATGTGCTTCAGCCTTTTGGAGAAGGGGGCCGACCCCAATGCTTTCAATCGGGTAAGGGGTGCAGAGGAGTATGTCATTGTGTGTGTGTGTGTGTGTGTGTGTGTGTGTGTGTGTGTGTGTGTGTGTGTGTGTGTGTGTGTGTGTGTGTGTGTGTGTGTGTTTTAAATGTGAGTAAGCAAAACGGCAAGGAGATTTCAGTCTGCAGGTACTTGCCGTTTTATATTTCTTACTTTCTATTTCTGTTACTTTCTATTTATTTTGCATATAAACATGAGGTTTCACGTAAAGTGCTGTAAGAAGAATATACCCATTTTTTTCAATTAATTTTATTATTATATTGCCTCACTCAGATCTTCAGACAATTTACTATAAAACAACGACCTGAATCAATAGAATTTTTTTTCTCAATCATAAATGCATTAACTGAAGGTTTTACAATATCCATAGACCATGTGTGAAACCCTTTTCTGATTATTTATTTAACTAATTTTTCAGACATGGAGCATTCTGAAAAGTTCAGTTCACTATATTCTGGGACAGCACCAGGTACTGATATCAGTACTTGGTGCAGGCAAATTGTACATAACATAACGTACATAACATAACCCAGAAGTCCTCAGCAAGCGCATCACGGCTACTGCCAGACCTGGTAGAAGAAGTGTGCTGATATGTGGATGCTCTATCATTTCAGAACCTGGAAAAAATCATTGATGAAACCCATAAATTATGCTCTCTAATAGAAATATTTTTCAGAAGGAGAATATCTGTTCATGAGTTCATGATCTAAAGCTCAAAAACAAGTAGCCTGGGCAGTATGACAGCAATCTTCCACATTAAACAACTGTAATGTATCTATAACCACCTTATTAAATATAACAAAAAGAATAATCACATAATTACCAGTACTGATTTTTATAAATCCATGATTTATAGCATTAAAAACTTGGGGCTATATTACACATAAACTTCTAATATCAACTTAACCAATTAACAAATTCATAATACAAAAAAGAGTGTTTGACAACCTTCATAAGTCAGTGTGCCAAAAGACGTTGTCCTGTGTACATCGGGCCTGTGCAACTAATGTTATTCTGACCACAACTGCTACTTCGTCATGGACAGCAAGTTAGAACAAAAAGCGAACATGAAATTCTGGGTAGAAATGGGCAAATCTGCCACAGAGACATTAGAAATTATTTGACATGACAAATTTATGACCATGCTGCAATGAGTCGTTCAAGGTATTTTGAGTAGCACACGCGCTTCAAGAGCGGAAGAACATCACTAGAAGACGACAATAAATCCGGAAGACCTTCTATGAGCTCAATCCCCAAAAATGTTGAAACCATTCGGCAACTTCTGCATGATGTCCGCTGGAGAACAATTCACAACATTGCTGCTATTGTTGGTGTGACAAAGAACAGTCCAGACAATCCTCACGTGTAATTTTTTCTGCCAAGTTCACCATCAGGCTGCTGACCAAGGAGCAGAAGGAACATCACGTCAAAGTCGGCCAAGAACTCGATCAGCATGCTGTGCATGACCCCATTGTCATCTATGATAAAAATTGGGTGTATGGGTACGGCCCTGAGATGAAGCAACAGCTTTACAGTAGAAGAGCCCATCATCTCTATGACAGAAACAGGTGGGGCAGGTCCGCAGGTTGACTGAGCTGCATGCTCATTGTCTTTGACAGTGACATTCATGGCATTTTGCACAGAGAATTCGAATCCAGGGCCCAGACCGTTAATAGCAAATTCTACTGCCAGGTTTTAAGGTGTCTGAGGGAGGACACAGCAAAAAATAAATAAATAAATAAATAAATAAATAACAGAGTAAACAGGGCTAAACTTTTAAATACTCCCTGTAAAATGAAATATAAAACTGCCTTGCCTTGCCAACTGAGCTGTCAATAAGCTTTTGGTAATTGGTTCACTTAATTTCCCTTACTATTCTATTACAAGCTTTAATGTTATTCGGTGCCTCTTTTCACAAAGTGTACCGTTTGTAACCCAATGTGTCCTGTCTGATTAAACTAATATTAATCAGTTATCACAGAAGTGTAACATTTAGTGCAATGGTTATCAGTTAGACAGTAAATTATAGCAAAACAGAATTTAACACATGACTGGAGTCATCCTAAAGTTAAGAATTTTAGGTGGATCAGACAAGTGAGGGTTTTTTGGGGGAATTCTCTACTTCTGTCTTCAAGTAAGATGAGATCATGCTTGTTATTCTGTATTTATGGTATACTAAATGATTACTAAATTTTAAGTGTAACTCGCATGTTTGCTAAAATCGAGTTTTTGCATTCTGGTCCTATTTCTGATGCCACTAACTACACTGTAAACCCTACTGCTCAAAGTAATTAAACATATTGAGTACTGTTAACTTAAACAATTACAATTAGTTCACATTAATAGACCTTGATGAGTATTTAAAACTTTTTGTTATTTATGAGTTTGTAGAAATGACACTTTTAAAGTTGACTGAACAAGTTTGATATTTTAAGCCACAGTAACTGTCACCTTAAAGTTCAACCAACTTAAAATCTTTCAGCCTAGCGATTTTGTGTCTGACGTCATCAATGCACATGTAAACTGCCCACATTGAATTTTTTTGATCAAGATGGTGGATTGGTCTGTCTTCACATGATGCTGTAAGTATAATCTTTACAAATCTGGTCACCCTAAAGCACCAGAGCACTGGTGGCTCAGTGGTAGGTGTTTCGCCTTCCATGCGAAAGGGCTGGGTTCGACTCCCAGCCACTGTATGAAGTGCCTGTCCCAAGCCCAGATAAAAATGGGAGGGTTGTGTTCAGAATGCCATCTGGCATAAAAACTTGTGACAAACCGCTGTGGCGATCCATTGCCAGAAGCAGGTGAAAGACCAAGACCAAATTTATTTGATTTGCTTTAACTAAAAAAAATTACAATATGAGTTAGACTGCTCAGTAATACAAGTAAATAACGATTAATATGAATGAGTACAACAAACTCAAAAACTGATAGTTCTGTTTTCTTAAAATTGGAAACATCATTACTTAAAAATTTTGATGTAACTGATTACCTCTATTTTTTTTAGATTTGCCAACTTATTCGGGTCTCCTGTGTATCCAATATAAAACAGAAGATTTTATCCCAAAAGTAACTGTGTCTGCCATCAAACAGATTACAGGATGTATTGTGCTGTTACATGAAAAGCACATCTTTTGCTAGACACTGTACCAGATCAGGGAAGGATGTTTATTCCCTCTGACACATCAACTGAAAGACAGTTTTAACAAACAGCTGCGTGCTGAGAGCATGTAGCTGTCGAAATTCTTGTCAGCTACAACATGATTTGAGGTGGCATAATGGTACTTGAAAGCAGGTGTGGTGATGAGAGTGTGTACACTTGCATTTGCAGGTGACAGGTCGCACTGCTCTAATGGAGGCAGTGAGAGCAGGAGCAGTGGGGCTGGTGAGAGCCATCCTTAAAAGAGGGGCAAACGTCAACATACTGGATAACAAGAGGTTCAACGCTGTTCACTTCGCTGCTCAAGGAGGCTACTATGAAGTGACTACAAAATATTGTTCAGAATTCAAAGTCTTACGTTTAAAATGTCAAGCTAGCTTTAGCTTTTTATTTTAAAGATCTACAGTATATAGAATCTGTGCAACTGTGTGTGTGCTAGAAGAATTTGCATAGAAGTAGACACAATTCTTAACAAAATTTACATAATTTAGTGAGTAAAATTTTTTAACTTTGCTTGGTGTCTTCACCAGATTCTTCAGGTATTGTCTGCATATGTGGCTGATATGGGAATAATAACAGCAGAAGGAAACACGGCTCTGCACTATGCTGCCCAAGGAGGTTTTGCTGACTGCTGCCGATTTTTGGCCCAGAGAGGTAATGATTACAAGAAAAAGTCTAATATAAGCCTTTTTTATTTATTTATTTTTTTAAACTAAAAGCAATGTTCAAGGTTTTTTATTTTATTTTATTAAATGTCTTACACAATAATTAATGATCACATAGTTGCTTTTTAGTGGTGTGATTGACACCATCATGGGAAAAGCATTTGTAGGCAAGTGTGGGGTTCAGTATGCCCGAAAAAATTAGATGGTTGTTGTATGTTTACTGAAGTTAGGAACCTCCACTAGAGGTCACTGTCTGTTTTTGTGTGTTTGTAGTTTTTGTTGGTCGACTCAGTTTTCCAGAAGGCACCTCGGTCAGGTGATGAGGGCTCACCTGAACCGAGGTAGCTCATTAGACATCTTATAAATAGCAGTTTGTTCTGGGAAACTGGGTTGAGCATTATCCTTATCACAGTCAAGTGGGCATTCTGTTTTGTTTGGTTTTTGTTTCTTTGTTTCTATTTGGTTTATGGTTTTGGTTTTTGTTTTCAAGAGGGCTCTTATTAGTTTTTCTTATATTCTGTGTGTAGATGGATTCATGGAGCTGTCTTGTTCAGTGTTTAGTTAGGCTGTGTCTCCTCTTGTGTAAGTACTGTTCTGTGTATCCCCAGTGTTGGCCTTCTTGTGTAGTTCTTTGTCTGTGGTGTCCCTTGTCTGTCTAGATTTGTGTAGCCACATGAGGGCTTAGCCGCTAGCAGGGTTAGCCGCTAGTAGGCCTTGACTGCTAGTACGGTTAGCCCCTAGTAGGGTTAGCCTCCAGTAGGCTAGCCTCTAGTGGGATTAACGGCTAGTGGTTCTGGTCGCTAGTAGGTTAGCCGCTAGTTTGGTATAGCCTCATGTGTGCCCTGCCTCTTCCGGTTCCGGTCCCCTCATAGGTCAGTACTAACCTGGTTAGCCACTAACTCCCTTAGATACTAACCTGGTTAGGTAATCATTCCCTGCATCCATATTCCATGTAGCTACTAATCCAACTAACCACTAACCCATCCAGTCTATTCCTGTCTCTATTCCTGTCTCTATTCCTGTCTCTAGACTCTGTGTCCCTGGTATCGTCTCTAGTCTGTGTTCTGTCCCATGCCTTGTCTTTTCCTGACTCCAGTCCTGTCTCCATCTCTAGTTCCTGTCTCGTCCTGTCTTGTCTCTGGCCCCTTTTGTGTCTTTAGTTAGCTCCAGCTCCATGTTTCCTCATCTCTAGCTCCTGTGTCCGCTCCCTAGCTCCTGTGTCCGCTCCCTAGCTCCTGTGTCCGCTCCCTAGCTCCTGTGTCTGCACTTAGTCTTCGTGTTCCGGCTCTAACCTGGTGTAAGCTGTTATTGTTTGTGTGCTTCAAGAATCCTGTGTTTGTCAAGAGTCCCATGTTCGCTAAAAGAGCCCTTGTGTTTGCCCTGAGCCCTAGCTAGCAGTTTGAGTGTTGGTTTAGTTTCTTTGCTTTATGTTCTTTATTATTGAGTTTTGTAAAGACATTTTCTGTTTAAAACCCCTCTGCCTTCATGCCTGCCCTACACGCCCACTGCAACAACATCCGCCGGTCTGGCCGTAGTCACAGCCAGACCATGACAACTGATGACACTGCTATATTTGCCGCTACACCCTATACAGCATCTGTTATGCCACCCAGCCATATGGCTTGAAGATTAAGACTGACAAGGTTTTAAGATCTAATGGATCAAATGCCATCATGCATCTCGATGGAGTCCAGACCGAACAGGTCAAGGAATTCAAGTACTTGGGAGCAATGGTGTAGGAGAAAAATACGTTTACAGCAGGACTGGGCAAGCAGTGGCCCCAAATGCTAGTTTTTTACCAGTGCCCCTCTACAGTTCAGAAACTTGAGTCATGATAAAGCAAGATATGAACAAAGCTTGAGAGCTTTAAAATGAGATGCCTGTATATTAACATTCAATTTTGACATTTGGCAGATGCTCTCATCTAGTGACTTCCTGGACTAGGCATGAACACTGAAGTGGGTCCTTCATTAAAGTACTAGCAATGTTATTACTACTGTACATCATGTCTAGAACCTAATATTTAACATTCGCTCTGGCTATATGTTTAATTCTGACATGTTACTATCCGAATAATTTCAGGATGCAATCCTAAACAGAAGAACATGGAAGGGCTGATTCCCCGTCAAATTGCGAAGGACTTAGATCACAAGACCTCAGTGAAAGAGCTTAAGAAGGCTGAACGTTTGAATGGGAAGCTTTCAAAGATCTACACCAATGGCACATGGGCATTGACACTGTATGATTGGTCTCATGTGAATGAAGCTGAACTGAGAAAGGCCTTTGAATTTACTTCACATGGAATAACAAACTTAGAGGTGGTATCTTCTAAGAAATTTGTCTCTGTTTTACGAGACTTCCAGGCCCCGATAGATGTTGAAGATGTCCAAAAAATACTGCTTGCTCATGATAAGCATAGGCAAGGCTTAGTTAACATTAATGACTTTTTCAAAGGTTTCAGATATCTGCCCAGGACACTCATTAAGACCTCGTATGAACTAAAGAAGACAAAGAAAAGGGTGAGAAAGTCAGTGAATGGCAAGAAGAAAAGCAAGTTGAACCTTCCAATGCCAATTTGCACCATGCCACCAGAAAATGTTTTTCGGCGAGATGATGGAGGGCCACCATGTTTCATGATTGAGAAGTTCCAACTTGTTACAGACACAAACCGATTTGATCAGGACCATCCACCAAGGCACCCCATAGAGGATGACTCAATCTGGTATATAACTGAACCAGAAAAGACATTTCTAAACATAAACTACTGCATTAAGGCTGGAGACATTGAGTCCCTGAAAATGGCCTTTAGTCAAAAGGTTCCAGTTGATGTCAAGGATTGTTTTTACAAGACACCACTCATGACTGCTTGTGCAAGTGGGAATTATGAAATTGCCAAGATTTTACTTCAACTTGGGTAAGGTTATGGAGATATTTATTTTATGAAATTTATATACAGCAGCTACTCTACAGCACTATGTATATATTATATAGCAACAAAGTTTAAAAAGAAATTTATAAAAATGCATTTGTGTTATTTCTGCATATTGGGCTGGGCTGTTAAATAACTAAAATAATCACTGATCTATCTATCTATCCATCCATGCATCCATCCATCCAGAAACCAATAATTGTGCAGTTCTGCAGTGACACTGTTGGAGGCATGCGAAACTAAAGGACAGCCACAATTACACTGCCTGGCAAAAAAAAAATCACTTTGTAACATTTCCTTTGACCACTTTTACCTTTAAATATGGCACTCAATGTTGTGTCCAGTTCACATGTCGAAATGATTGCTCATGCTCCCAGAACCACTTTATTATTATTCAAGTGCAGGAATATAGCCGTGCCATCAGGAAATAAAAACTACATAGATGGGATACCCTGGTCATTCAGTACATTCAGGTCATCAGCTGACTTTATTCCTAAAAAATTTCTGATGTGTCTCATTCACATGTGGTGTTTGTATGGACACACGGCTGTTTAGTCCCAATCCTGTGTGTCATCACCTTGTGTGCATATGGAAATGCTCTTACTCTCATTTAAAAAAAAACTGTTTTCTACAATGCCACATCACCAAGTGTTTAAGTGATCTCTGATCACTCTCATTCATTATTTGTTTCCAACCACTCGTTTTCTCTGCAAATTCATATTTCAGCACTATACATCCAGATTGAATGATGTGTTTGACAGTTCTTAAATTCCAGTAATTTTAATAATGTTTTCTTTACTTGCTGCAGGTCAATAATTTGACCTTTATAAACTGGCACCATTTTTCTGGCAGTGTAAATCCCTTACATTTGTGTTAGCCTTTTATTTAATCCCATCCTGCGCTGCTGCATTCTGCTCTGCTACGTTTTTTTTTTATTTTATTTTACTGTTTTCGCTACTGTTCAGACCATGTGACTGCTGTTTCTACTTATCATTTATAGCAAGCACTGATAGATAAAGACTAGACTAATGGTTCTAGACTAATGGTTCAGATTTTTAAAAAAAAATGAATTAATGGCATCCTAAAATTTTTAATTACATCAACACATATACTGTACATTATAATTGTTTAAATAGCAGCTAACACAGTGTAAGTCTGTGCGCAGGGCTGATGTGAATGCCTGTGATCAGTTCTGCTGGACTCCATTACACCACGCCTGCCACGCTGGACAACTTGACATCATTAAACTGTTAGTGGAGGCAGGGGCAGAGGTGAACACACCTACTTTGAGTGGAGCCACACCCATAATGAGGGCCATTGAGAGTTCCAGGCCCTGTTGTGTGGACTACCTTATTAAAGTTGGGGCAACAGTTACAGCAAAAAACAAGTCAGGTACAGAGGCAGCATTTATCATGTACTATTGTTACAACAGTTGTATAAACATGGAAAAATATTTCCTGGCCAAAATTTAGTTATTCAGATATACTGTAGTTAAAGGAGCAATGTGCAAGATTTTGAACTGAAATTAAATGTCTTTACTAAAAATTTAACCATAAAAGTCTGAACATATTCAGTCTTTTATGCATGCTCCTATTCATCATCAAAACTTTTAAGTGCCTGACTAGGTTACCCTCTACAATTTCTCACTACTTGCAGTAATGAGGCATGAAAATTCCTCTAAACAAACAATACCTTAAGCAAAGCCTATATCACTTTTTTGTTAGATCACTTCTGCCTCATCAGAGCAAAGGAAGCTACTCTGGTTTTCAGATTTGTAGTGTAAGTTGAATCATTAAGAGTGATTAACTTTGGATTGAGCTCTCACTGAAATCAAGGACATTAAATCATTTAATTGCAGAACAAAGCTGTTTGGATATTGCCCGTGCGTATGCAGACTTTAGGATTGTAGACCTGATCCAGGCCAAGACTGATAACCTTTGTAAGCTAAAGGATCACAAAAATGATAAAACTGTGAAACCTCAGGCCAAACCAAGACCAGCCACCAGCACGTCCATTATGGAGAAGGTACAGCTATCTTAGAGCTTGTTATTTTAACATATACACCTACCACAAACAGTACTGTACATATAGGTTTATAGTTTGTTAGCCCCCTCTACCCCATCCATTACTTAACATTACTTCTTTGTACTAATAATGAAGCATTTAATTGTTATTAATGTTAAGTGCTGGTTTGAGAATAGCTCAACAACCAAGATATCCCGACATTTGTGGTCCTGTGATCAGAAACTGAGCACTAATTAAATGCTTGAGTAACATAAATTACGCCCAGAAAAGCGAGATAAACATTTTGACCAGAAATTATGACCAGAAGAGCTATCTGAGTTTCTACAAAATGCACCAAAAAGTTAGACTTGTCTAATTAAGGGACAAATGGTCATCAATTGTTTGCTCCTTTAACAGAACCAATGATGGATGGCATAGAAAGGGCTTGACAACATACACTGAACAGCTATAAAATTAAAACCATCTGCCTACTGAGCCATTAGGCCATATTTCACTAGGCCTCTGAAAGAAGATGTTGGCAGCAGATCCTTTAACTTATGTAAACTATATTTGCCCATCACATCCCAAAGAAATTGGTGGTCATGTCAAGCCTACAAACACATTATGTTCCTCAAACCATCCTTGAATTATTTTTGCAGTGTCTCAGGGCACAAATATAATTATTATTATAAGTACAGTGTACTTGGTCAGCAATACAAATAATATTTAGGTAGGTGTTATGTGTCAAAGTAACATCTACATGAAAAGCAGGGCCATTCCTGGCCATCCCCACAAGGAAAAAGAAAACATGACTCGTCAGACCAGGCCACCTTCTTCTATTGCTCTGTGGTTCCGTTCTAATGCTCATGTTTCCATTGTAGGAGCTTTTGGTGGTGGACACAGGTCAGCATGGGCACCCTGACTGGTCTGCAGCTATGCAGTTCCATACACAACAAACTGTAAAGCATTGTGTGTTTCAGAGCCAGGATTCGTTTTTCCAACAAGTTGAGTTTAGTGAGTAAGGATGCCCATGGCCCTATCACCAGTTCTCCTTCCTTGGACCACTTTTGGTCTTCCAGCCCATTGTAGGAACAGGAACATCCCACAGGAATGTGTTTATTAAACATTATAACTGATCTGTACTGAAACATTAAACCTGATAGCAGAAAGACAGGACTAGGTCTTGTGTGTAAGCAACTGAGAATGAATGTGTCGGATTACATTTGTTTTAACAGGCTGTGTTACTGCTGCCAGAGAATCCATGTGTGGCATGTATGTGGTGTCTGTCAGGCACTATTTTAATTACTGTCAGGGGTAATTAATAGGCATGTTTTTTCCCCATGTGTTTTTAATGTGTTCTCAAATCTTTAAATGTTCTCTGGGATATAGATGCTAAACAATGACTATAATAATTACCACACTTACGCCAGTGCAGGAATGGTGACCATAGGTTTTAGTCCATTAATGCATTAATCCCCAGCTTCATCGTTCTGCTTGAGAGAACAAATAGCTTTGTTTAGATGATCTAGATAACCAGACCAAGAGACACTCACACTTAGGAATCTAACAATAAGGTGTATTGCACAGTATGTGTCTTGTAATATAAGTGGATGATCATCCATTCCTTTTGAGAAACTAATACTCCAGCATTGGTTTTGTAGCCCGATGCCATCTTTATTCTGCGTCTCTCTAGCAGGGGGCTGTTCCTACACCGCAGGCCTCAGAGTACTTCGCAACCTCAACAGAGAAAACAAAAGCGCTGGCCAACAGTGTGATCCTTCATAGTACTCGGATCACCAGTGGAGCGCTGGAAAAAGTGGACATCAGCTTTTTGCCAAAAACGGTAAGTTGGTTAGCTGATAAACATGACACAGGTGATACTAACTTGTCATTTATTATCCCTAATGTTTTTACATTTTGTTCATTTGTAGTTATTTGTAATAATGTGCAAAGGAAGTAGTGACTCAGAAATTCTGTGTGGGTCAAAATTATCAAATGAAAAAAAAAAATTTACATACAGTACTGTGCAAAGATATTGAGCACACCTTTCATATTTTGCTTCTGTGGTGCCAGATTTTCTGGTATATTTTAATGTCATTTAAATAATGACAAAAATGTCTTTTATTTTTTATGTCTTTTTAATTAGTGAGAAACAGGTGCAGGTGATGACAGATGATCAGGCCGGTGATTAGTATACTGGTGAAACTGAATGCTGAGTGGTTGGATCAGACGAGAAGGGAAATGAGGTTGCTGCTGAGGCTGTTACATAAACAACCATTTTTTAAATTGTAATTTTTAGGCACTTTAAAAAAAACTGGGGGCTTAATACTTTTGCACACTACTGTACTGTAAAACAAATCAATGTTAAATATTCATGGAACTGAAAAATATGATTCAGCTAAATAAAACTGTTGTCCTTATCATACCTCATACCAAAAACAGAAGAAAAAAAAACCTTCCTAACCATCACAACCATGTATGCATTTTGAAGTTCCAAATATAATAATATAATATTTTGGATCTGTGTTTAAGATCTGGGGCAAACAGCTTCCTCGCAGCCAGCTGATGGAGAAGGAGAAAAAGAGACAAGGATTTACTTATGAAGTGTATTTTGATGAGTTCAAGTTGCCTTTCAGCAAAAATGCTGAAGGCACAAGAGCTATCACACATGCTTGAGCACAATTGATGAGGGAAAAAAACGAGAATAACCCAAGTTTAGTAAACTAAAACTCCAGCTTTAATTCATAATAATAAATACATAAAAAATACGAGAACTGAAATTTATGGGTTTGTCTTTTAGTTTGTTTAGTTTTGTAAATGTACTTATTATACTGTATCATGTACAGTATGTACAGTACTGTATTTATATACATATTTAAATATATTTGTGCCATTCCTTTATTTTTGCTAAACACTGCATATTTTGCCAGTAGATAGTAATGAATAATGCATGGTTCATCTCTAAGAGAGAGAGAGAGAGAGTGTTTGTGTGTGTGAGAGAGAAACATTATGTGTGTGTGTGGCAGAGAGAGAGAAACATTATGTGTGTGTGTGCAGAGAGAGAGAAGATGTGTGTGTGTGTGTGTGTGTGTGTGTGTGTGTGTGTGTGTGTGTGTGTGTGTGTGTGTGTGTGTGTGTGTGTGTGTGCACGTGTGTGTGTGTGTGAGAGAGAGAGCGAGAGAGAGAGAGAGCGTATGTTTGTGTGTGTGACAGACAGTGTGTGTGTGAGAGTGAAAGAGGAGAGAGAGAGAGTGAGAGAGCGAATGTGTGTGTGTGTTTGTGTGTGTGTGTGAGAGAGAGAGAGCATATGTTTGTGTGTGACAGACAGTGTGTGTGTGAGAGTGAAAGAGGAGAGAAAGAGAGTGTGTGTGTGTGAGAGAGAGAGAGAGTGTGAGAGAGAGAGA